>JAXRKP010001672.1:30000-40000 GCA_037039925.1 Doris montereyensis | reverse complement strand
TCAAGTTATTTCTCACTAGCGATAAAATAAGGTCTATTCCGTAATGGTAAGAAGGGTTATACCCGAAACGTCACGTGTTTGTTCTGTCTTTATTAGTGGAGTTGTCACTTATTGTCATATTGCGCCATCTGAAATTATTATGCATTAAATGTTTTCCTAGGAACTCAGTGTTGGAGCTCGCATTACTAAGATTTAAACTCTCAACCTCACGATCCCAAATCTCATCGCAAATCTAATAAATCAAAGCATGCTATATAAAGTATAATATCAAAGATAATAAATAAAGACATGCGTGTACTATAAATGTAGAGACTATAGAGACGAAGACAAAATAAGTTTAAAAATAAACAGAAATAAGAAGTTTAGATACCATAGAGCTTTGAACTAGTCAGCTATGCATCGGTACCCATTGCTACGTCATGAAAGGAAAACCTGCTACTATGGGTCGCTACACTCCTCCATAGAGCTAAAAAAATGTGTAGCACTTCGCCACTGGAATTTTCTTGTTTGATATCTTTACCCACATCCACAACAATGGTGATCTCAGGGTTTTTGGTAGGATGTTCTAATTTCGCCTTGACAGTCAAGGGATCTTTAACGTGCACCAAGCGTTGTGATCTGCGCACGGGACCTATCTTTTTACCCGCCCGTCTCCGATGGAACTAGGTGTCGATCCACCTAACTGGACCAGGGGGAGAGGAGGTAGATTGAACTCGAAAAAAGTCGAGAAAAATTTTCCACCGTCATTGGGGCTTGAACCCCATGACATTTTGGCTGAGAGGCCGACACACTGCCTCTGGACTGCGAGTTCCCCCTCGCCACGGAAAGGTCATGAGAGTTCGATTTTCTAATTTAGTTTTTGCTTCTTTTTTCTTTTCTTTTTTTTGTTTTTTTGGGGGGGGGACTAATCATCAACACTGTGAAGAAAAGACGGCATCAAAGGCTGGGATGATAATGTAAACCTACCGATACAAAGAAAGGGATGAGAGCGATAAATAGAGAAACATATGTACCGGTATGAGAAAAGAATACTTTAAAGCAATGTATGAATCTAAATTTAAGAGTTGTTGACCTGTTGATATATTTGTTATCATCAGCTTGGGCCATTGTGTGTCGCGGTATCTAATAAATATGTAAAGAAATTGAAAATCAGTCATTCCTGATAACGTTGATAGAAAACCAATAATAACACAAACAGATAAACGAAAATCTATCACGAGATACGCAAACAATCGCTTTGTCATACTAGAGGTGTTTCCTATATAAACCAAGTGACTTCCTATTCTTCACAAACCTGAAATACATCGACCCATCAAGGTAAGTAGTAGTTATGTGTTTGTGTCTAAGATAAGCCATTCCATTCAACGTGGGACTTTTATTTCATTCAACAAATTATTATAATACTTTAACGTATGTGCGTTCTCAAACCTGTTCCACTATTGACATAATGTTTGTGTCATCAATGACTCTCAAAATTAGCACTACAATTTGTTCAAGCAACTAGATTCCAGGTCTAAGTATGTTCCCAACCTGATACGTTTAGTTTACTTCCAATCCATCGGTTTGTTTCTGTTTTGATTTGAGTTTTTTTGTGTGAGTTTTTTTTTGTTGTTGTTGTTGTTTTGTTTGTTTATTTTTGTTTGTTTTGGTTTTTTTTGTTTTGTTTTGTTTTTTGGAGGGGTGGTGTTTGTTCTTTTGAAGCTTTTGAAGCGTGATAATTTTTTGCAATTGTTGTTTATAAGCAAATAATCTTATTTGCAATTGCTTTGCATCGTAACCAAAATAAACGTATTACAAATATCGTCCACACATAATAATTACAAATATATATATATATATATATATATATATATATATATATATATATATATATATATATATATATATATATATATCAATGTCCTGACTCATCATGGAAATATCCTGTAACATTAAGAAATCGTGGAAGAAATCATGTAATATTAAGAAACAGTGGAACATGTCCTATAACATTAAGTAATCGTGGAAAAAACTCTGCAGTATTAATTATTCGAAGACGTCATATAATATTAAGTAGTCGTGGAAGATGTCCTATGGCATCAAGTCTTCGTGAAAGACATCCTAAAATATTAAGTAATCGTGGAAGATAGCCTATAGTATCAAGTAATCGTTGAATATATCTTAGGCATCAAGTAATCGTGGAAGATATCCTATAGTATCAAGTAGTCGTTGAAGATATTCTAAAGCATCAAGTAATCGTGGAAGATATCCTATAGCATCAAGTAATCGTGGAAGATATCCTATAGCATCAGGTATTCGTGGAAGATATCCTATAATATCAAGTAATCGTGGAAGATATCCTATAGCATCAAGTAATCGTGGAAGATATCCTATAATATTAAGTAATCGTGAAGATATCCTATAGCATCAAGTAATCGTGGAAGATATCCTATAATATCAAGTATTCGTGGAAGATATCCTATAATATCAAGTATTCGTGGAAGATATCATTTAATATTAAGTAATCGTGGAAGATATTCTATAATATGAAGTAATTGTGGAAGATGTCCTATAATATTAAATAATCGTGGAAGATATCCTGTAATATCAACTAATCGTGGAAGATATCGTATAGTATCGAGTATTCGTGAAAGATATCCTATAACATCATGTAATCGTGGGAAGTGTCCTGTAATATCAAGTAATCGGGGAAAATGTCCTGTAATATCAAGTAATCGTAGAAAATACCCTATTATATCAAGTAATCGTAGAAAATATCCTATGATATCAAGTAATCGTGGAAGAAACGACTTGGCTTAACGTTTGTTGTTAGACTAAAGAAGGAAAATTATAAACTGATGTAAAAGGTTTATAGCGTTTCAACTTTGCTGACTCACAAAGAATGAAATACACAGAAAATTACTAAAATGTAACGTTGAATAAACTGAAGATGAGATAAAAGCATAGACATTGTGCTGCTACATTCCAGTGTTTCCATTCTGACATTGATATGGAAAACAAAATGAGACAATAAACGAAAAGCAACACATAAAAAAGCCAAACTTAACCCAAAAGTCAACAACTCCAAAAAAACAACAAACACAGAAAACTTCAATCTCCACGTCAGCAGATAAATTAATCGTTTCGCTGTTTTTTTGGGCGTTATTCCGTTATTGTAATGCTGCTGTCTTTGATATCATGATCCAGATGTTGACACTTTTCCTGTTCTTTCTGGTTGTCAATGTTTCTATGGCTGACTTTGACACACAGTGGGCCATTTTCAAAGCCAAGTATGACAAGAATTACAGCCCTGAAGAAGACCTCATCAGGTAAATTATCGGTTGGAAAGACGGCTAGAGTATGCAATCAATACTAGGGGTTGTTGTTTCTATCTGACTGTTTGGTTTTCATCAATTTCATTAGGCACTGGCTGTCTGGGGTCGGGTTTTTTTATTATTATCTTTTTTATTGTACCTTTTGGTTATGAATTTGGTTTTGGTGTTTTTATTTTTTAAGAAATGGAGATAAAGAAGAATAACCACTATTCATTTAAAAATGTGTATCATGTCTAAGATGTATCAGTTGTGTCAACAAAGAGAAGTTTACTCCGTGCTTATATATTCGTAACTGTTTGCGAGTTTGTACTGGATTGCAAGTAATGCTGAATGGAAACAAAACATACATTTCCTGATCCTACATAAATTAAAATTGATATTCATATTTCTCAATCCAATTACACATTACAAGGGCTAAAGTACCACTAACACCTAGAATTAATACGCTTTGCACCTCTCTCGGGTAGACGGTTAAAATAATATTATAATGAATACATTCTTCAAACCTTAAAACAAGATATTTTTAAAAGAAATGAAATATTTGATTTGATTTGATTGCCAAAAGAAAATTTCGAAAGCAAAAAATTGTGTTTTGTTGACTTGATTAACAGACACGTACAGTTAAACAAATTGATGTGAGTGTTTTCCATCACTGCGGTGTATCTAAGTAAACTGAAGAATTATAAACTCATCTCAAAACCGTGTTGATTCCTCAGAAAGTACATCTGGAAGGACAACAAGAGACACATCGAAGAACACAACACAGTGTACAGTCTGGGCCATTCTTCCCACTATATGGATGAAAATGAATTTTCCGACATGGTAGGTTCTAGAAAATCAACCAAAGAAAAACGTATTTATGATAAATGGAAGTGCTTCAGCGGGTAGGTGGACAGGTGAGCACCTCTACGGGGACTAGGTGGTCCCGCCCTACACGAGTCGCCTGTCTTGCAGGCGGGTCTTGGTTGACCAAAGGCTAAAGGAGTTAACCCTGAAAAGAAACAACAACCTGCTGCCTTGCAGGCTGGTTTTGGGTAACCAAAGGCTAAGGGAGTTAAACCTGACAGAAAATAACTTGCTTACTTGCAGACCAGTCTTGATTAACCAAAGGCTAAAGAAGTGAGCCTGACAGAAAATAACAACCTGCTACCTTGCAGGCTCGTTTTGTCTAACCAAAGGATAAGGGAGTTAAACCTGACAGAAAATAACAAGGTCCAGAAGGGGACCTTGAGATGGCAGCCCCACTATCTACCTAGGGTACAGTGGGCTAATGCCCTGCTTATCCAAAACCAAAATATTTCAAAGACAGACATATGATATACCCGGATTGATTTTTGAAAACGATTCTGGAAAGGACTATGATTTTTGGAATAGGGAATGCTAGGACAATAAATGGAAAAGAGTTAGAATTAGCTGAAGAAATGGAAGAATTCAAAGTAGATATTTTGGCCATTACAGAAACAAAGAAAAAGGACAAGAAATAGAAAATGTAGGACCGAATCCTAATTTAAGCTTCTCAGGAGTAGATGTCAAAGATAGAGCTAGAGCAGGAGTAGGCCTCCTAATGAATAAAAGGCATGAAAAACTACTAGAAAAATGGACATTTATAGGCACACAGCTATTAGACGTAAATATTAAACCAAAAGGAAGAGAAATTAAATCATTAATAGCTTATGGACCAAACGAAGATGCCACCAAAGAATAAAAATATATCTCCGACAACGATTTACAAATATGTATGCAACAATGTAAAAACATCAGGAGGAGTAATAGGTAAAGAAGGAGAGACAACTTCTCCAAATGGAGAGATACTAATAGATTTGTGCCTAAAGAATAACATGAAAATAGCCAACACATTTTTCCTCATTAAGATATCCACAAATTACAATAGTAAATTAAGACAGAGTTTATAAAATGACTTCAAGAAAGCTATCAAGGAAATCAAAAGCTGTTCTGGAGGGCAATGAAGAGCATGAGAAAAACCAAAGCATATACTCAATACGACAAATTAAGAACGCCAAAGGAGAAATATTGAAAGGTGGAAACATAGAGAAACTTTTTTTAACAATTTTATCACCCCTCCAGAACATATGAAAGAAGGAGTAAAGATCAATTAGTAAGAGTAACAAGTAATCCAGATGAGACAGCTGAAGATGAGAGGGATATCACTACTTAGCGTACCAGGAAAAGTGTATGCCAGAATACTGGAAATGAGACTAAGAAAAAGAGTAGAAGATCAGGTTGAAAAACAGCAGAGTGGATTTAGACCAGGAAGAAGAGAAACATTGACTTGCAACTGTGTTTCATTGACTTAAAAGAAAAGGTATTTGACACTGTGAGGAGGGACGAACTATGGCAAAATTTAATAGAAACCATTAACAATAAACCAACATGTGCAATGAGAGTAGCTGGAAACATATCTGAAAAATTTAATGTAGATATACGAGTAAGACAGGGTTGTATCATAAGTCCTCTTTTGTTCATCACATTTGTCGAATATCAACATTATGAACAATGAACTAAATAAAAGAAGAATGAGAGCAAGTGCAAAGAAACCCTAAAAATGCTAGTAACTAGGAAAACTAAAACACAAAATCTTAAATTGTGCAGGAAAATTTAGAACAAGTTCAAAACTACAATTACCTAGGAGTAATTATTAAATCAAAGGGAAAACTAATAGAAGAAATCAGCCAGAGAATCCAAAAGGCAAGTGCAATATATAACGATCTAGGAAAGGCAAACAAGAATTGTCAACAAAAACCAAAATGGCAGTATACAATACAGTTTACTCTCTTCTATGGCAGTCAAAGCTGGACCATAGACAGTAGAAAATACAGTAGAGTACATGTAGCTGAAATGAAATATCTAAGAAGAGTAGTAGGGAAAACTAAAAGAGACAAAATCAGAAACACAACAATGAGAGATCAAACCAAGGCAGATGGCATAAAAACTAAGATAGAAACAAATCAACTCAGATGGTTTGGGCACGTAAACAGAATGAATAACAATAGAATAGCTAAATCAGTATAAAGTGCTAAAGCCCAAGGTAAAAGACTCAAAGGCAGACCTCAGAAACAATGGGGAAAAGATATAAAAGAGGCATTGAAGCAAAGAAAACACTTGTTTTAAGGAAACAGAAAATGCCAGCACACGGCATCCTGGAAAAAGATCATCTCAGGCATCTGAACCCATACACCGAAAGTTAGAAAGGGAACTGATAAAGAAAGAAAGACACAATCCCTCCAGAACGTATGAAACAAAGAGTAAAATTAATTATTAAGAGTAACAAGTAATCCAGATGAGACCGCTGAAGATGTAAATGTCTCAATGGAAGAACTTCAAACAGCTATAAGAAAATTGAAATTAGGAAAGCCCTAAGGAGCAGATCACGTTTATCCAGAAATTATTAAATACCAAGGGAGAGAGGCGGACAAACTAATACATGCAATATGTCAATAAGCATGGAAGTCCCAACAGGTACCAGACGACTGGAAGAAGGGAACGGTAGTACCAATACACAAGGAAGGATCAACTATGGAATGCTCACACTATAGAGGGATATCACTACTTAATGTACCAGCAAAAGTGTATGCCAAGAGTCTTGGAAATAAAACTAAGGAAAAGAGTAGAGGATCAGATTGAAGAACATCAGAGCGAATTTAGACCAGGAAGAAGTGTACAAGACCACATCTTTAAACAATTGATAGAAACATTTCTTGAGAGAAACATTGACATGCACCTGGGTTTTATTAACTTAAAAAAGGCATTTGACACTGGGACGAAGCAGGAACTATGGCATTCTTTAGAAGAACACAATGTAAAGCAAACGTTAATAGAAGCCATTAACAGTTTGTACAACAAACCAAAATGTGCAGTGAGAGTAGCTGGAAATGTATCTGAAGAAATTGATGTAGACCTAGGAGTAAGACAGAGTTGTATCCTAAGCCCCCCCACCTCTTTTGTCTATCACATTTTTGGATTCAGTCGCAAAGTCATCCTCAAAAATGAAGAAAATGAATGAAGGTATGTGGAATCTCAAATCAGTAAATGTATGCTTTCATTTGCTGATGATTTATTCTTTTAGAGAATCAATAAAGTGACCTTGAGTCGAATATCAAGATGATGAATAATTAATTAAATACAAGAGGAATGCTAGTAACTAGGAAAGCCAAAGCACAAAATCTTAGATTTGGCCAGGGAGAATTTAGAACAAGTTCAAAGATACAATTACCTAGGAGTAATTATTAACTCAGAGGAAAAGTAAGACAAAAAATCAACCAGAGAATCCAAATGGCAAGTGCAATGTAAAACCATTTGGGGAAAGGCATTTATAGATAAAAAAAAAAAGAATTGTCAACAAAAATCAAAATGGCATTATACAACACAATTGTTGTCCTACTCTCCTCTATGGCAGTGAAAGCTGGACCTTAGACAGTAGAAAATACAGTAGAGTACAAACAGCTGAAATGAAATATCTAAGAAGAATAGTAGGGAAAACTAAAAGAGACAAGATCAGAAACCCAACAATAAGAGATAGAACCAAGGCAGATGGCATAAAAACTAAGATAGAAATGAATCAACTGAGATGGTTTGGGCATGTTAACAGAATGAATGACAATAGAATAGCTAAATCAGTATACAGTGCGAAAACCCAAAGTAAAACACCAAAAGGCAGACCTCGGAGAAAGTGGAAAGAAGATATAAAAAGAGGCATTAACGCAAAGAAATTTAACTGTGACAGAAGGAAACAGAAAATGTCAGGACAGGGCAGCCTGGAGAAAGATAATTTCGGGCATCTAAACCCATACACTGGAACGTAGAATGGGAGCTGATAAAGAAAGAATAAAGTGCTTCCATGGAGAACAATATCTTCACATCAATGTCACCGAGAAAACGCCCCAGTGACAATTTAATTATAATCGATTTTATCTACATTTTTACAATGCGTATTTTTCATGGATATGCTAAATCTTAAATCCAACATTTGATTGGTTTTACACTTTGTCAATAGGCAACAATTTATGAATGACGGATTCTATTTGCGTATTCCATTGATTTCAATATGTGTTCATGTCGCCATCTATGAACGAATAAAGATAGGAGATTGTATTCAAAACAAGCTGTAAACAGCAATTTTAAGTGACAACTCCGCCAAAAAGACAGAGCAATTCCGTGACGTTTCAGGCATAACCTTTCGTCAGAGGACAAAGAAGTAAAGTCTTCACTGTTATACATATTGAAGAAGGAAGAGCTGAAAGCGAGATGAAAGAGGATGGAAAAGGAGAAGACACAAAGAAGAGGGTAGCACTTAAAAGGAAGAGAGAATTAATGGAAAGCAAAAAATACAAAAAAGGTGCGGGAAGTGAATAGAAAAAGAAAACGTAAAAGAACAGAGATAATGACAATAATGAAAAGCGAAAGAGAGATTTCAATTTTGATTTTCCTGATATTAAAGTAATTTTCTTATGATTAGAGGGCTCGGAGGTCCACGGGCAATGTGTTCACATCTCTTCCTACAGGTCATGCGTTCGTGCCCGACAGATTGAAAACTTTTCTCGAGTTGTTGTTTTTTTTAAAGTAAAACCGGATCGACGCCCAATCCCTATCGAAGACGGATAATAAAAAGATATCACATTTGTACATTACAACACGCCCTATGTGAAAGTTAAAAGGTCAGTCCGGGCAAAATTTAATAATCCTACCAAACTTTCCGCGATCAACTTAGGTGTGATTGTGATTAAAATCGAATCAAATTTAAAAAATTATCACGCTTTGTAAATTCTTCTCATTTGTACACAAGATTTATTAATTCCAATTCCGCGTTTTTTGCAGACCAATGATGAGTTTGTTGCCAAGATGAATGGAATGAAATTGAACACAAATTATGCCCAGCCTTCAGCATTGATCTTCAACAAAACCAAAAATTTGCCTGATCACGTGGATTGGCGCACAAGTGGTTGCGTCACCGCTGTCCAAGACCAAGGCCAATGTGGATCTGACTGGGCGTTTTCTGCCACTGGTTCCATAGAAGGCCAATACTGTGCCACAACCGGAAGGCTGGTCAGCGTCTCAGAGTCCAATCTTGTAGACTGTTCGCAGACGTTTGGTAAGTTTAATCAAATTCAGTCACAAACGTTTTATAGTTACTTAACACAGACAAATAGATTTTTAAGACGTAAGTACAATGCAAGGAATCAACTTTTCTTTTATTCTTTTGATTTTTTTTTTACCGTCAATCCACAAATAAAGTGATTTCGGGTTTATTTTATTTGCATGGACTTGGTTGTAAATAGCCAAGAGATTTTTAATATGCACATCATGATGCCATATACACAAAAAACTTCCTTTTTTATGGCATTAGGTGTCGATCACCTATTTGGACCAGAGGGGTAGGTTTCACTCGAAAACAAATTCGAGAAAGTTTTTTAACCTCACAAGCGCGGGCCCGTGACTTTTGGTTGAGAGGCCGATACCTTGTCTCTGGACCACCGCTTGCCTTACCATGAATTAACAGGGAGGAATTGGACTGCAGTAAGGTGATCTGTTAATTAGACCAAGTTTTTTAAAAGATAGAAATAAGCGAGTTAGATTAGTGGCTTAATTTGAAATTCTAAGAAAACCATCAGCTGATTGTATGCAGTACCCAATGTCATCTAAAAATAAATCTGCAATATCAGATTATCTTT
>JAXRKP010001672.1:15000-22500 GCA_037039925.1 Doris montereyensis | reverse complement strand
CATACTTACATACATACTATATGCATGCATTACTTACATACATACATATATGCATACTTCCATACATACATATATGCATACTTACATACATAGATATATGTATACTTACATACATAGATATTTACATACTTACATACATACATATATGCATACTTACATACATACATATATGCATACTTACATACATACTTATATGCATACTTATATACATACATATATGCATACTTACATACATACATATATGCATACTTACATACATATTTATATGTATACTTACCTACATACATATATGCATATTTACATACATATTTATATGCACACTTACATACATACATATATCCATATTTGCATACATACATATATGCATACTTACATACATACATACATGCATACTTACATACACACATACATGCATACTTACATACATAGATATATGCATACTTACATACATACATATATGCATACTCACATACACACATATATGCATACTTACATACATATTTATATGTATACTTACACACATAGATATATGCATACTTACATACATACATATATGCATACTAACATACATACATATATGTATACTTACATACATAGGTATATACATACTTACATAACATATACGTATACTTACATAATACATATATGCATGCATACATACATACATATATGCATACTTACATACACATACATATATGCATACTTACATATATACATATATGCATACTTACATGCTATATATATATATATATACATATATATATATATATATATATATATATATATACTTACATACATACATATATGCATACTTACATACATACATATATGCATACTTACATACATTATATATGCATACTTACATACATACATATACGCATACGTACATACATACATATATGCATACTTACATACATAGGTATATGCATATTACATACATACATATATATGCATACTTACATACATACTATATGCATACTTACATACATACATATATGCATACTAACATATATACTTATGTGCATACTTATATACATACATATATGCATACTTACATATATACATATATGCATACTTACATACATAGGTATATGCATACTTACATACATGTATGCGTACTTACATACCCTTGGTTGTTTACAGGGCAGTTTAGGAAAAACTTTAAAATCCTTCCAAGAAACTCCGAGATCACCGTAGTTGTGGATGTGGGTGAATGACACCAAATACAAATTCGAGGTATTACATGACATTGTGCTTTGTTCAACTGAATAAGATCATAATTTCTTACTGATGTTAAACAAAGGTTGTTGTCAATGGGGTATTTTCAACCTATAAATATGTCATTAGTGGTGTTCCTCAGGGCAGAATATATTGAGCCCAATGCTTTTTTCTTATCTAATAATGGTTCTCCAGATATTGTCTACAATGCCTTTCAGATATTTACTGACGACACAAAGATATAATACGGCTCTGCAAGTCATCATAATGTTAGCTAGGAGAATTTATTGTCATTATTGAAATGGTCAAAAGATTGGCAGTTGGATTCAATATCTTCAAATGTAAACTTCTGCATGCTGGTAGTGGTAGACATACCTCCTAAAACATATACTTTCGACTCTGGTAAATCAATTGTTTTTTCGGTGATTAAATCGGACAAGGGTGTCGGTGTGATTTTATTTTAGCAGAGGCTGAGTTTTGATACACATGTTATTGATGATTGCATAGGAGTTTTGATACACATGTTATTGATGATTGCATAGGAGTTTTTGGTTTTTGCATATTATTGATGATTGCACATGTTATTGATGATTGCATAGGAGTTTTGATACACATGTTATTGATGATTGCATAGGAGTTTTGATACACATATTATTGATGATTGCATAGGAGTTTTGATACACATGTTATTGATGATTGCATAGGAGTTTTGATACACATGTTATTGATAATTGCATAGGAGTTTGATACACATGATTATTGATGATTTGCATATACGTTTTGTTTTGATAGACATATTGATATTGCATAGGGTTTTGATACACATATTATTGATGATTGCATATAAGTTTTGATACATATTATTGATGATTGCATATACGTTTTGATACATATATTATTGATGATTGCATATAAGTTTTGATACATATATTATTGATGATTGCATAGGAGTTTTGATACACATATTATTGATGATTGCATAGACAGCGCAAATAGAATGGCAGGAATCAGTTTTAGAAGTTTTGAGTACATAAATAATTCTCTTCTTGTATATCTCTTTAAATCTACACAATGTGGCAATTGCTGTTAGAGTTTCTTGTTTCAAAAGTTGTACATAGTCACTGTAAAACGTCCAACGACGTGCTTCAATGGTGGTTCCCTCCCTGTAAGGAATTATTCATAAGAAGAAAGAAATATCGCCGTAAGCATGGTGATCTAATCCAGATATAAAAAACTGGCCATCATGTCCAGAATTTGATCACATTTGTCTCTTTTAAATATATTTTTTAAAATACTACTTTTAGAAAAATGATTCAAAATCTATATTTCTTACATAATACACAAATAAGAATGTTTTTCTATAATATGTTTACATCATTAACAATTTAGAAATCTCTCTGATTCCAAACCAAACCAACAATGTGTTTTCATTAACCGATTTCAAAGAATTCACTAGACACGAAATTGACTGGTTAACGTTTTTGTAAAATGACTAGCTTCGGTTTATCCATTTTTTCAGATACTTTACTGTTAGTGTATATTACCACATGACATTTACAGGTTTGTACACTAAATATAATTAGATAACGAAACAATAACACATGACATTTAAAGGTTTGTACACCTAAATATAATTAGATAACGAAACAGTCCCAAAAAGTAGGACAAGTAAAAGCTTCTGGAAAGTCTAATCTCTGCGCAACAGATGTCCAACATCCAACATCGAACATCGATGGCGTCGCAGGCGTTTGGTCGCCTCAGATCAAAGATGTGGAATTCTCACCATATGACCAGAAAACTTCAGATTCGACTTTATAAAAACTCACTTTGCCAATAGCCATATGTGGCTCTGAAACATGGACCACAAGGAGAGAGGAAATGAATGCTTTCTTGGTATTCAAATGAAATGCCTAAGGGCTATCCTTGGTGTTACTAAGCACAATAGGCTTAGAAACGCCCAGACACATGACACACTGAACATGAACAAAACAATCGAGGCTGTGGTGATGAATAGGAGACTTCGTTGGTTCGGTCATGTTGTCAGGGGTAAAGCACAAACAAGAAGCAATGCCAGCTATAAGTTAGATTTCACGAATCCAAGACCACGAGGACACCCACCCCAAAGATGGTCCGACAACATCAGGAGCAGTGCGGCATTCCGTTCATAACAGCGGAGAGAAGGGCACTATCTAAAGAAAAATGGAGGAATCTGTGTGTAATTGGGTCGCAAAAGGGCGTCACGTTTTATACAAGTAGGTCAAACCTGACAGGAAAAGCCACTTATATGAGATATGATGCATCCTTTCGTTATGTTACAGATTCATTTTCATTATTCTATAAGATTAAGTTTGGCAAAAGATTGCTAATTTTTCTACCCTTCTAAACATGTAGCACTGTCCAACATTTGTGATGGTGATAGGAATAATTTGATTAATGTTAGTAGCGATATTAATGAAATAGATTTGGTGATACAGTCCCAACATGTGTTTCAAAACTCTTTTAAAAAAGATCATTTTCTACTATTGTTTCACCAGAAGGTATCTGATGAAGATAAGATGAATGAAATACATTATACCCCATTAGAAATCACCGTCACTCTTAATTAAACATCAAACTGCAGTACAACTGGTCAATTACATTAGCATGGCTCTCCACCCAACCCCCCCTCTCTCTCTCTCTCTCTCTCTCTCTCTCTCTCTCTCTCTCTCTATATATATATATATATATATATATATATATATATATATATATATATATATATATATATTTCTCTCTCTCGCTCTATATATATCCATTTCTCTCTCTCGCTCTTTTTCTGTCCCTTGTCTCTGTTTTTGTCTCTCTATCTGGAATCTAATGTGTAATTTCTAGTCTCTTTGTCTTTTCAGTCTCTAGATATCTAATGTCTAATTTCTTGATCTAGAATCTAGATATTTAATGGAATTTCTAGAATCTAATGTAGATAATTTCTTGATCTAGAATGTGGATAATTTCTAGAATCTAAATATCTAATGATATCTAATGCTAATGATAATTTCTAGATCTAGAATCTAAAAATCTAATGTAGAATAATTTCTAGATCTAGAATCTAGATGTTAATGTAGATAATTTCTGAATCTAGATCTAGATATCAATGTGAATTTCCAGATCTAGAATCTAGAAATCTAATGTAGATAATTTATAGATTTAGAATCTAGTTATTTAATGGAGATAATTTCTATATCTAGAATCTAAAATCTAATGTAGATAATTTCTTGAAATCTAGATATCTAAGGTATATCTAGTTCGAGAATCTAGATATCTAATGTAGATAATTTCTAGATATTTAAATGAGATCTAGAATCTGATATCTAATGTAGATAATTTCTAGATCTAGAATCTAGATATCTAATGTAGATAATTTCTAGATCTAGAATCTAGATAATTTAATTTCTGAATCTAGAATCTAGATATCTAATGTAGATGATTTCCAGATCTAGAATCTAGAAATCTAATGTAGATAATTTATAGATTTAGAATCTAGTTGGTGTAATGTAGATAATTTCTAGATCTAGAATCTAGATATTTCTTGATGTAGAATCTAGGATAAATTTCTAGTTCATCTAGAATCTAGATATCTAACTGATCTAGAATCTTATCTAGTTCTCGAGAATCTAGATATCTAATGTAGATAATTTCTAGATCTAGAATCTAGATATCTAATGGAGATAATTTCTAGATCTAGAATCTAGATATCTAATGTAGATAATTTCTCGATCTAGAATCTAGATATCTAATGTAGATGATTTCCAGATCTAGAATCTAGATATCTAATGGAGATAATTTCTAGATCTAGAATCTAGATATCTAATGAAGATATTGCAGTTAAAAGTCTAGATCTAGAATCTAGATATCTAATGTAGATATATTCTAAATCTAAAATTATCAAAGTAGATAACTAATGTAGATCTAATTTAATTTATAGATCTAGAATCTAATGATATTTCTCTAGAATCTAGATATCTAATGGTAATTTCTTGATCTAGAATCTAGATATCTAATGTAGATAGTTCGATCTTATCTAAATCTAAAATGTAGATAATTTCTAATCTAGAATCTAGATATCTATTGTAGATAATTTCTAGATCTAGAATCTAGATATCTAATGGAATAATTTCTAGATCTAATTTCTAAATCTAGTAATGATATCTAATGTAGATAATTTCTAGATCTAGAATCTAGCTAAAAGTGCCTGTTGCCGACCACTACCGACGCCCGACCACGTGACATAATTTCCTATCTGTTTATGATTTTTTTCTCCCCGCTACCTTCGATTATCTCAATCTCATGTCTGCTTCAATCCCTTCTTTTAAATGTGGAAACGTCACGAGTCTTTGCTCGGTGAATTATTGTGTGAATCAAGATTAAATGATTCAAATAAAGCTTGGAGGATGTCATCTCTTATAAGAATAATATTATATTGTCTGCCATTTCAATTCAGAAATAACCCGTCGCTAAGCTGTACGTGACGAAGCTGTTTGAAGTAGTCCCATCTTAAGTAAAGTCTTGATTGGTTAAGAGCGATAGAAGGGCAATAGGAAAAATGGGTGCATTATGAACTCATAATTGGACATTCCGGACATGTCTGAGATTCACCTTTGGTGATGAAAATTACGATTTGGGCTCAGATGGAAGAGGTACATAATTGATACACGGATATTCATTGGAAGTTTTTCAAAGGTTGCAGTTAAAAAGTATTCTATCAATGATCAAAGTAAAGCTTTTCAAAGGTTGCAGTTAAAAAGTATTCTATCAATGATCAAAGTAAAGCTTTTCAAAGGTTGCAGTTACAAAGTATTCTATCAAAGTAAAGCTTTTCAAAGGTTGCAGTTACAAAGTATTCTATCAATGATCAAAGTAAAGCTTTTCAAAGGTTGCAGTTACAAAGTATTCTATCAAAGTAAAGCTTTTCAAAGGTTGCAGTTACAAAGTATTCTATCAAAGTAAAGCTTTTCAAAAGGTTGCAGTTACAAAGTATTCTATCAAAGTAAAGCTTTTCAAGGTTGCAGTTAAAAAGTATTCTATCAAAGTAAAGCTTTTCAAAGGTTGCAGTTAAAAAGTATTCTATCAAAGTAAAGCTTTTCAAAGGTTGCATTTACAAAGTATTCTATCAAAGTAAAGCTTTTGAAAGGTTGCAGTTACAAAGTATTCTATCAAAGTAAACATAAAGAACAAAGTACAAGTCTGTGTATCCAGCACAAGTGCAGGCTCGATGATTTTACATCATTCTGAATTACTGTGGCAAATCTGATTCTTATCGTCACGAAACGATTTCCACTCTGCTACATCTGCAACATCACCACCACCACCACCACGATTGACAGGAAGTTTAGTCATAACAAACACAGTTGACCACAGCTATCATTGTGGTCACCATGCACGGACTAAGACTGAAGGAAATACAACGACCCACCTCGACACACGAAACTGGTCAACGACATAGGAACAAAATGCAATAACAATAACACATTGATACAAAAACATAATTTTTATTATTTCACTTTCGTTCGGCATTTTACTAGACTACATTGAGCAGAATAAAAACTCTTGAAATCGACGTCTTTCTGATGACATCTATAAACATGCACCTAAAAGGATATTACGTCATGAAGTTATGGAACCTTAACTGTCTAAGCTAAAAGCTAAAAGCTAGACATGGAACTAATGAAAGCTTTGCCACAAAGGATGGCTGCGTTGATTGTACGTTCCACTACAACGTTTCTGAAGATCTCGTTCTTTTTAAATTCTTTGTCTCCTCTCATATAGATACACACACACACACACACACACATACACACACACATACACATACACACACACACGCATACACAGACACATGTGCAGTGACAGCGAAGCAACTGCACACCTTTCACACATCACATATTGCACAATTGACAGCGCTTAATTGCACCAATGCTCTGTTGGCAACACTCCTGCGGCTACCGGTTGATAGCAGCAAACTCCATTGCCCTCCGCGTCCATCTGACAGGAAGATCCAGCTGGGCAGTTGCCTTCCACACATGCAAGAGCGCCCCAGTTACTGCAATGGATGAACAACATAAATGAATAAATATCTAAACAAAACAGTTGTTTAATAAATACATTTCATTACATTAGAAACAAATAACACCAACAATAACAAAAGATTAAAATAACTAAGACAAATAACATAAACAATAACAAAGACTAGAATAACTAAGACAAATAACATAAACAATAACAAAGATTAGAATAACTAGAAAC
>JAXRKP010001672.1:7500-10000 GCA_037039925.1 Doris montereyensis | reverse complement strand
GACTTAGTTACCTGCTGGAACGCAGCTCAAGCAAGACGCAGCTGGGGCGGCATCCACGGTGGCTTGTGTCCAACGGCAGAAGGTGTTGTCGGCACAGGTAGCAGCAGCACACACGTCCACAGCAGGTGCGGTGGTCATTCCGTGGACGGCAGCCAGGAAGCAGATGGCCTGGTAGTGGAAACACAGTTGTAGAGTATGAGGTGGAGAGAGAGAGAGAGAGAGAGAGAGAGAGAGAGAGAGAGAGAGAGAGAGAGAGAGAGAGAGAGAGAGAGACAGAGAGAGAGAGTGAGAGAGAGAGAGAGAGAGAGAGAGAGAGAGAGAGAGAGAGAGAGAGAAAGAGAGAGAGAGACAGAGACAGGGATAATAGAGAAAGATTGAGATTGTTAGACAATGGGTATAATATTTAGATTGTGGTATAGACGAGAAAGACAATGGGTATAATATTTAGAGAGAGAGAGACGAGAGACAAGGGTATAATATTTAGATTGTGGTACAGAGAGAAAGACAGAGATAATATTTATTAGATTGTGGTATAAGACGAGAAAGAATGGGTATAATATTTAGATTGTGGTAGAGGAGAGAAAGAATGGGTATAATATTTAGATTGTGGTACAGGTCGAAAAAGACAATGAGTATAATATTTAGATTGTGGTACAGGACGAGAAAGACAAGAGTATAATATTTAGAGAGTGAGTAGAGACGAGAAAGACAATGATAATATTTAGATTGTGGTATAGACGAGAAAGACAATGGGTAGAATATTTAGATTGTGGTATAGGACGAGAAAGGCAATGGGTGTAATATTTAGATTGACCGAGATAAAAGACAAATTGGACACGATAATACAAAATGACTTGTCCAAACACAATACTAAAATAAAACACCCAAGAATGCTGAATGGTTGTATTACAGACACAATAATACAATAAAACTCACAATAACGAATGGTAAATGAATATAACGTTGTATTACAGACACAATACTAAAAAGTAAAATTTACAAGAATGGCAATAATGTTGTATTACAGACACAACACTAAAAAGTAAAACTCACAAGAATGGCAATAACGTTGTATTACAGACACAATACTAAAAAGTAAAACTCACAAGAATGGTAATAACGTTGTATTACAGACACAAAACTAAAAAGTAAAACTCACAAGAATGGTAATAGCGTTGTATTACAGACACAAAACTAACAAGTAAAACTCACAAGAATGGTGATAACGTTGTATTACAGACACAATACTAAAAAAGTAAAACTCACAAGAATGGTGATAGCGTTGTATTACAGACACAAAACTAAAAAGTAAAACTCACAAGAATGGTGATAGCGTTGTATTACAGACACAATGCTAAAAAGTAAAACTCACAAGAATGGTAATAGCGTTGTATTACAGACACGATACTAAAAAGTAAAACTCACAAGAATGGTAATAACGTTGTATTACAGACACAATACTAAAAAGTAAAACTCACAAGAATGGCAATAACGTTGGCAGACATGATGTTGATGTGTATGGCTGTAGTAAAGCGAGAACCGTGACTGAAAATCTCGTGTGTGTTGGCTTGGGGTGACAGTGGTGCAAAGGTGTCCTACCTGGCCCTTTTTATACCCGGGGTATACCCTTGAAATTGAAGGCCGAAATCTTAGAACGTAACGTTAACCAATGTGTGATGCAAGACATTACAGCAAATCCAAGGGATTAACTCATTCGTATTTTTAACTTCACACAAACCGACACGGTTTGGGGGGGGGAATTGAGGGGGGTAAAGACATCACCCAGAGAAATGACCACGAATTCAGTGCATTGACAGTAGTGATGATCTACAATATAAATGAATGGACAATGTGTGTGACAATAGTAATAATCTACAATATAAATGAATGGACAATTTGTGTGACAGTAGTAATAATATACAATTTAAACAATTGGACAATTTGTGTGACAGTAGTAATAATCTACAATATAAATGAATAGACAATTTGTGTGACAGTAGTAATAATCTACAATATAAACAAATGGACAATTTGTGGACAGTAGTGATAATCTACAATATAAACAAATGGACAATTTGTGACAGTAGTGATAATCTACAATATAAACAAATGGACAATTTGTGTGACAGCAGTAATAATCTACAATATATATATGAATGGACAATTTGACAGTAGTAATAATCTACAATATAAATGAATGGACAATTTGTGTGACAGTAGTAATAATCTACAATATACATGAATGGACAATTTGTGTGACAGTAGTAATAATCTACAATATAAATGAATGAACAATTTGTGTGATAAAATCTACAATATAAATGGACAATTCGTGTGACAGCAGTAATAATCTACAATATAAACAAATGGACAATTTTATTGTGACAGTATGATAATCTACAATATAAACAAATGGACAATTTGTGTGACAGTAGTAATAATCTACAATATAAACAATTGGACAATTTCTACAATATAAATGTGACAATTTGTAGTAATA
>JAXRKP010001671.1:0-97500 GCA_037039925.1 Doris montereyensis | reverse complement strand
TTCTTTGAATAGAGAGAGAAAAGAAAGGCCTTCAACATAATAACGATGGTCTTTTCATGCTTCCGACAAGCAGTATAACCACTACAGACAATAGATACGGCCATATGATTGTGTGGGAGGGGGAGAGGGGGAGGGAGGGGGAAAAGGGGCCGAAAGGCGAGTCCATCAATAACGCCCACTGAGAAACGGCACTAGTCAAGTTTGTTGACGTGTTTTCCCCTTTGTTGTTGTCATCTCAGAAATGTTAGACAAGGAATGTTTCTATTATTTTTCTAATTGTAAATATGTGGTCTTGTACACTTCTTCCTGGTCTAAATCCACTCTGATGCTCTTCAATCTGATCCTCTTTCTCTGTTTCCTTAGTCTCATTTCAGTATCCTGGCATATACTTTTCCTGGAACGCTATGCAGTGATAACCCTTATAGTTTGAGCACTCCATAGTTGATCCTTTCTGTAAGTCTGTGGTACTACCGTTCCCTTTTTCCAGTCGTCTGGCACCTGTTTGAACTTCCTATGCTTGTTGGCATATTACATACAGTAGTTTGTCTGCCTCTCTCCTTGGTTTTTAATCATGCCTGGATAAACTTGATCTGCTCCTGGGGCTTTTCCTAATTTCACTTTTCTTATAGCTGTTTGAATTTCTTCCATTGATTATCTACATCTTCAGCTGTCTCCTCTGGATTACTTTGTACTACTCTTACTAATTGATCTTTACTCCTTGTTTCATACGTTCTGGAGGGATTATGTAATTGGTGAAAATCCTTTCTCTATGTTTCCCATGATTTCGCTGTCTTCTTTCAGTATTTCTCCTTTGGCTTCTTAATTTGTCGTATTGGGCATGTTTTGGTCTTTCTCGTGCTCTTCTTGCCCCCCCCCCTGTCTCCCCCCAAAATAGCTTTTGATTTCCTTGATAGCTTTCTTGACGTTTTTTGTCCAAACTCTTCCATTGTTCCTGTTTGTTTTCCTAACTTCCTCTTTGGCGATAGTTCTTTTATTCACTGTACTCTATCTCCTATCCCCCTGGCCTTTTTTGTTTGCAAATATTTTTTCCAGTCTCCTTTTTTCTTTGATCTTAGTCTTGATAATCTCATTCCCACCATGCTGTTCTTTTCATATCTCCTTTAATTTGTTTCCTACCACAGACCTCTTCAGTATAACTGAGGAGTGTTTCTTTATACACCTGCCACTTTTCTTCTATTGTGCTATCATTCAGATCCATCTGTCTTTCACTGATGAATCTTTTTATCCTATATTGGTATACTATTGGCTTATTTAGTTCCTCTATTTTGAGTTTAGTAGCTGTCTTCTCTCTTTCTCCTTTTCTGTTTCTTTTCAGTCAGTAATCTCATTTTGGCAATCACTAAGTGGTGATCACTAAATATTTCTGCTCCTCTGTTTACTGTTGCATTCAATGTACTGTAAAAAGTCTCTGCTAACTATTGTGTAGTCTATCATTGACTTTTCACATCTGTCTTCCTTTATCTTGTATATTTGTGGATATCTTTATGAGGAAAAAGTCGTTGGCTATTTTCATGTTATTCTTTAGGCAAACATCTATTTAGTCTCTCTCCATTTGGAGAAGTTGTCTCTCTCTTCTTTACCTATTACTCCCTCCTGACATTTCTACACTGTTGCCTACTCTCGCATTTATATCTCCGAAAAGTTTGTGTTTAAGATTCTGTCTGCAGCTATTTGTCTATCGTTTTCGAAGATCTTTTTTTTCTGTAGTTGCGTCTTCGTTCTGGTCCATAAGCTATTAATAATATAATTTCTCGTCCTTTGGTTTAATATTTACCTCTAATAGCCATGGGTTTATAAATTTCCAACTTTCTAGTAGCTTTTCATGTCTTTTATGCACTAGGAGGCCTACTCTGCTCTCTAGCTCTATCTTTGACATCTACTCCTGAGAAGATGAAAATATGATTCGGTCCTACATTTCTATTCCTTGTCCTTTGTCTTTGTTTTGTAATGGCCCAAATATCTACTTTGAATTTTCTTTCTTCAACTAATTTTAACTCTTTTCCATTTATCTCTCTCTCTTTCTCATCTTCCAAAATCACTCCGCATATTCGTTTCTCAAGTTCGCCTTGGAAAGATCAAGCCAGTTATATTATATATAGTTTTCTGAATCTGTTTGGTTTTGGATCTCCTTCCCCCTAGCCCTCTGTACCCTTTCTAGATGGTGGGGCTGCTCTCTCTGGGAGCCCCCTACGAGGCCTTGTTATTTTCTGTCAGGTTGCTCCTTTAGCCTCTGTCTGTCTCTGACCAGCCTGCAAGGCTGTGTCTGTCTCTGTCTCTGTCAAGGGTTAACTCTGTCTAGCCTTTGGTCAACTGTCCTGTCTTTGTCTCAGTCTCTGTCTCCGTTCTGTCTCTCCTCTGACTTTGGTCTGCCAAGATCCGTCTCTGTCTCTGTTCTCTGTCTCTGTCTCCGTCTCTGTCTCCTGTCTTGTCTCTGTCTCTGTCTGTCTGTCTCTCTCTTTCTCTCTGGCTTTCTCTCTCTCTCTCTCCCTCTCTCTCTCTCCCTCCTCTCTCTTTCTCTCTCTCTCTCTCTCTCTCTCTCTCTCTCTCTCTCTCTCTCTCTCTCTCTCTCTCTCTCTCACACACTCACACACACACGCACACTATTGAATGTCTCTGGTTCCTGTCTGTGACTGGCATTGTTCCTATTGTATATAAATGATTTCCCCAACAACTTGTCAACAATAGTGAGACTATTTGCTGATGACTGTGTATTATACAGAGAAATACACATCACAGAAGACAACATGCAACTCCAAAAAGATCTAGACTTGCTAAATGAATGGGAGATGAATTTTAACGCCTCAAAATGTGCCGTTCTTCTGTTTTCGTTATCAAGATCACCAGCATATAAGACCTTAGTGCGACCTCAACTAGAGTACTGCGCTACTGTATGAGATTCCTTTATCAAAAAGGACGTATCAAGTGAATGAAAAATACAACGCTGTGCAGCCAAGATACGTCACTGGGGATTTGATCCCAACAGTAGTGTCACCAACACTATGACTCCTGAAGTGGGAAACATTGGCACAGCGCCGCAAGTTACAGATTGGTCATGACGTCGCATTCTTAACGAAGAAGTAGCTATTCACAGACATCAATTCTTCAGCAGCTATGTACAGAACGAGGTCTGTCTCTGTCTTGTCCACTGCTCCATTCTCTCTGTGTCTTTGTCTCTGTCTGTCTCTGTCTCTATCAATCTATCTTTATCTCTGTCTCTCTCTCTCTCTGTCTGTCGTTGAACTCTATTGACTTATGACTGCTCTGGCTTCCACACAAATCACATCATGCGCGTCATCCACACAACAATAGGCCTACAGAGCTTAAGTTCTATAATAGATATAAAGAGCCGCCTCCTTATTTTTATCTTTCATATGAAAGCAAAAGCATATTATAATTATTGTAATCCATTGACAAATATGTGACGTCATAAGGGTCTCATGACGCAAATCCAAACTTATGAATAGGAAAGGGCGACAACTGTTCCCCACGTGAGGACAAGTTGGAAAACGGAGTCGGAGAGGAGAATGCCTGTAATTGGTTTGCCTTTGCGTTGTTGGGTTTTGTTTGTTTGTTGTTTTTTTTGGCCTTTACTTTTCCTTCACGGATGGCAGGGGTAGGGGAACTTGGGAATGGGTGAAGGGGGGGGGGTGGGGGGGGGGGGGTGAGTGCTAATTTTCGAGGGGGTTCTTTGAGTTGGAAATTTTCGCCTGCAGAGTTGGAGAAAATGCTGTGATTGCTTAGTGTGTATGTGGGGGAATTGAGGGGTATTGATATTTAGTTAGTTTGGTTGTTTTGATTTACTTGGTTCTAGTGGTTCTACTTCGTGTGGTTCTGTTCTCGATTTTGTATTTTGTCTGTTTGGGGAACGGAGTGCGGTGTGTGGGTGTGTGTGTGGGGGGGGGGGTCGTGTTGGGATTACGAACAGATTTATTTATATATATATAATCTCTCTCTCTCCCCTCCCTATATATATATATATATATATATATATATATATATATATATATATATACATATATATATATATATATATATATATATATATATATATATATATATATATATAGAGAGAGAGAGAGAGAGAGAGAGAGAGAGAGAGAGAGAGAGAGGAAACAGACAGACAGACGGACAGACAGACAGACATACATACATATATACAGACATATATATATGTGTTTGTGTATTATATATATATATATATATATATATATATATATATATATATATGTGTGTGTGTGTGTGTGTGTGTGTACTAGTATATATATGGTTTACGGCTTTGAGTTGGTCAATGACTTTTTAAAACACTTCCGATTACGGGACTATTTTTTTACTGTAAGTAGTGTAAGTAAACCTTACAAGTAGGTCAACAGAGACTTTACAATAAATCAATTGCCATTCACCACTCAAGATGGGCCTAATAGTAATATACTCGAACACCGCGAATCCCTCCCCCTTCCCTCCCCCCCCCCCCCCCCCCGCCTCCAACTTATGAAACTACGACAGTAAACAAAACAGTAAATAGCAAGATTCACACACATGTGTTGGAAGTGAGGGTGGTGTAGGGGCAGGGTCTTGCTTTAGGATTAACCGTAACCTGAGCCTCCAAGTGTATAATAGTAAGGTGGCTTAGACCATACCAAATCGGTGCGACGGTCCTCAAAGCATTTATTATATGCACGCCGCATTATGATGACGTAGGTGACCTTGTTCTGATTATATTGCATTCCCATGCACGAAACCGTTCCCTTTGATAACGTGTAATTTACGACACAATGCATGGCTGCACCTATCGGCTTGGCCTACAAGGGACTGAGTCAGTGGCAAGAAAATGTCAAAACATAATATTATGAAATGACTGCTGTGACTATTTTAACTACCATAATATCTATCTACCACCTGTAGGTTGATTTATTTATTCATATTCTATCTATCTGTCTGTTTGTCTGTCTAATATTACTAATAAACGTAGGCCTACATAATATATTATTATTATAGGACTATCTGGTTGTGTGTCTATCCAATCTAACTAGCCTATATATTATAAGCTATAATTTATATCTGGTATTATCTTTATCTGTCGATCTAACTATCTATCTGTTTATCAATGTATGTTTATCTATCTGTCTTTCAATCTATCCATTTCCCTGTCGATGGAATAATCATAGCATAATAATATACTGATCGAAGGTAAATATATAAACAAAATAATAATAAATGCCAGATGACAAGGTAATACACAATGTAGTTCTACAGGTATCAAATCACATATTATGTCAACAAAACACAATGTAATTTATAGTTTAAGGATCAATAAAAGTTATCTTATCGTACAAGTTTTCCAACGGCAGCGATATGTATAACCATATACGTACTATTTCTATGTATAGTGCAATGTGTGTATAAATATCGCTGTTAGTTATTATTCTTACTCGTTCTTTGACGAAAACATTTAGATGTACGGCATCACAGCAATAATAATCTCTCCCCTTTTAAAGTCAGCTCCCATCATGAGGGTCAGCTAACCGAACATGGCTCCAACGACTTCAATATCATTCAGGTATGTCCAGTTGACGGGCAGGCTTTCCTGTGGTGTGTTGACCCGACGTTGACCGCACAGAGGCCAACCATTTACGTCATAGTGGACTACACTGGCGACAAGGTGATAGTAATAACACAAGATAATGTGAAAGCCCCATGGGAACAAAGACGAGAAACATACAAGGAATAGACAGAAAAAATCATGGCCACCAGTAGCGTAGTTAGCTCGGTTGGTAGCACGCTTTCTATTTATGGCGAGGCGATGGGTGCCAACGCAAACGTCGCGGGTTCGATCCCCATGGTGGCCAGGATTTGTTTCTGTCTATTCCTTGTATTTGTCTCGTCTTTGTTCTATGGGGTTTTCACATTATCTTGTGTCATTACCTTCACTTCCGACATGCCCATTGCCTCACTGTTTGTCTTTATCTACGACAATTTGATACTGGTACATGTAGCACATTACGTCTACGATGATGTGCAGTTCACGCGCAAACCAAAATCTTAGTGGGTGGGTGGGTGTGTGTGTGTGTTTGTGTGTGGTGTGTGTGTGCATGTCTGTAAGTTTGTGCTAGTGCGTGCGTGTGCATGAATAAAGCATAGAATGAATACATATTTTTCTTCACATTGCCTTTTTAATGTTAAGGCATTCACTTTCTTTCTTTTGTTTAAATTTTGACGTGAACATGTCTGTAGGTGTATAATGTGTTCGGGAGTGCATGATCGAAAATTTTGGTGGGGAGAAGAAAGAGCTAGCCTATATTTGATAACAAATGAAAGATGGTTGGTATAGTTTGTCTTGGGTTGAGGGCTTTTCTGGGGCTTTTCAACATTGCGTTAACATCTCGACTGAAGGAAATCAAATTCGATAGAAATCAAATTGTTATTAATGTAGTTGCAATCACATTAAATGTATATCATTATTATTGTTATTTGTCCGGGGTTTTTTTGTTTTTCGTTTTTATAGGTGCTGTTGTTGTTTATGTTTATCCTCGTTATCATCCATTTGGTCGTTTTCCTTGAAACCTCGTAAGTATCATCGATTTAGATTTGACGTTTTCTTTACTGGGAAGGTTTTTCGTATCTTCTTTGGTTGTGATTTATTTTGTGTAGACTCACTGATAAGTTCAGGTCTCTGTAATTCCTTCAAAATTGATGTTAGGTCTACATGGTGTTCTGATGATATGGTGGCATATATCGGTTGTTACCGAGGAAAAAAACATTCGTTTTATGTAATCCATTACAGTTAAATGTTTCGCAGTGTCGTCTTATCTCGCTAATTGGCCCGTGCCTGTGTGTGAACTATGAATTTAGGTAGGGAAGCTCTTTCATTAATGTTTTCATGCAGATGCTTGCTGGGCTGAGAGAGTGACATTTTTTATTATTCCTGGGGAAATCGATCCAAGGGAGAAAACTCTAAAAACAGAAAGAAATGTCGAATTGACCTACTTTGACACTTGACACTGCAAAAAAATCTCATCATAACGTACAATGGGGTCTTCACGAATAGATGCCCGAAAATTATGCTACCTGTTAAATATAAGCGGTTTTCTGGTAATATTTTCATTTTGTTATAAAAAAACAAGTAGAATCTATTCTAGATTAGATCTTTTTGCTGTCTAGGTCGAAATCTAGATCTAGATCTCTAGATCTAGTGTTAACTTATTGTTATTGTTGGATTCTTCAATTATTCTTACTTTTGCTTTGAAATTGTGTTTTTGCTGAAAGACCTTCAGTAGATCTAGATTACCTCTTAATCTAAATTTAGATCTAGAATGTTGCTCTAGATTTTATTTAGATCTATATGCATCAAAATCTAATACCAGTTAGATCTAACTCTGGGTTTAGATTCGCTCTAGATGTAGATCTATTGGAGGTGAAAGGGAACCGACACTGATCGTGAACTTACACTCATCATATTATTGATCTTTGAGGTTCTTTCAGGGTTGAAGCCACAGCTGATAAGCAGCATTTTAAACACCTTCAACGTTTTTCTACTTTTTTTGCGCGGATCAAAAAAGTCATTGAGAAATACTTTTCATGTAAAGAAACTTAATTTAATGCATACTATAATGAAAAAAACTGGCGTAATGGGCAGTAAACATTTTAAAAAATGAAAAAAATGTGCCAATGATTGAAATATAAAGGTCTTCGATTATTTGGTTGAGTTTTTTTTCTTCTGCCACTTTGTTTGGAGGTTGTTTTTGTGTTTTTGTTTGTTTGTTGTTGTTTTGGTGGGGGGGTGTTTTTTTCTTTACATGGTATATGATTATAGCACTAAAAATAGATACAGATAGATATCATCTAAATCTAGATGTAGATCTATGTCCAAATAATCTTGAGATAATCTCAGATAGATCTAGATCTAGATCTAAGTATAGAGCTATATATACTTACTATGCCACTTCATTATTCTACCTAGATCTAATAGATCTAGATCTAGAGATTTGGTGTTAAAATGTTGAATGTTACAATCTAGATAAAATTAAGATGGGTTGTGGATAGATCTAGATCCATATTTTGTCTAGATTGCAAGCTTTAGAGAGTTGAATCAAGTGATGACCGGATAGAGTACCTGACAGTAGGCTGTCATTATTCCCAGCCATGCTGTGAATAATACTTTTTCGTATTCCCAACCGTACATTGTAAAGACAACTCTTTTCTTATTCCCAATTGGTTGTCATATTGCGTTTTCGCAAGGCAGTCATCGTAGGAAGTCACACCTTTTATCCAACAGTTTTTTTGTGTTAGTGTTAGGTAGGCCCATTGCATAATTTTGCATATCTCCCAGTGTTAAAATTTTTGTAATACTTTTTTGTTTGTAGGCTTTGGATGTTTTTACATGGCTGATCTGCACCTCAACATGTTTATAAATGGTTTGGCCTAGTGAGGCATCCTTCAGATAACACTAACAGCCGTTGTTGTTTTGTAACACTGCTAATAGTAACAAAAAACTAACCGAAAAGAAAGACAACAATGTTGTTTTCCTGATGTGTCTGCCCTGAATTCCCTCCATCACCCCAAGCCTCTACCTCTCCCTTGCCTCCCCTTCCACTCGAACAATATATTTTATAGGGGGTTTTTCTTTTACACTGTCAGAGCAACCTCAAAGTGTTTATGATCTCATGCCTCCCGCAGACTGTGACTTTATCGATCGATCCTTGCTTCACAGAATCGCAGGGGCGGGATGGCGATGTTAGTTGAAATAACTTGAACTCTAATGACCCTGTGCTATTTTTTCTCTCCTCTTATTTAATTGCAACATAGAAAGTGAGATATAGAGATTGTCATAGGGAGGTGGCAGAATAGGAGGATGAGGGAGAAAGAGAGGAGGAAACAGAAAGATAAAGGTAATCAGAGAGAGGGAGAGAGAGAAAGTGTGTTTGTTTCATTGAAATTACCCTGTCCACCATATGTGGTGATCTCAATAGAATTAAGAGGAAATAGTAAGATGAAAGATGAACGAAGAAAAAGAAGAAATGGGACCTATGCTACCTGCTGTACCCACCACCACCCATGAGAGAGGATAAAGAAGTATAAGAATTAATGGCTCAAAATTTTCTGCCCTGTTTTCTTTCTCAAGGCACTTTGACCTCTAGATCTATGTCACAATTCTCTTCTGTCGGCTACTGCAGTAGAAATATAGAAATCCTTTCGTCTTTGCAGGGAAATGGCAAGCGGGAAAATGAACAAGAATTGTGAGCGAGAACATCGCGATCAACTCTCACTCAAAAATGAAACTCCTGCTAGGTCCATGAAGCATTATAGCTATGCTCTTTTACGTACATATACTATATATGGTCTTTTTACCATTTTTTTATTTTATTCGCTGGCCGTTTGGTAATATTATATTCAAAGGGAATTTTCAGGGACAGTAAAATTTAAAATTGGTCACTATTTGGTAAAGTATAGTGAAGAATGCTTTCCTTATTATTGCACACATTGTTTTAGCCTTTGTGCAGTGATTAGTTTACTTTTGAAATTGAAATGATTTCTTTTCACATTAAGAGAGTTGTTTTTAATTTATTATGGATTGTTGGGTTTTTTTATATCCTTATTTCAGGACTTATTAAGTGTTGGCTTGATAATGCCCCAGTTGTCCCCTCGCCTGCGTGAAATGGGTGCATCATCAACTCTCACTGGCTTAGTAGGTAAGCATTAGGGCTATTTCTTGGTATGTTAAACAGATTTGAAATTAATCTTTTGGCCTTTGATTTGAAGTTTTTTTCAGTGGAAACTTTTTGTTTCATTTGTGAACTTTCGACAAAGGAATGAAGTTTTTTTTTCCGTTTTCAATATTTATACTTTACAAAGATATCTGCTGTAAGCTTAACGTGATTGTCTGTAAATGAAAACAACATAAAACGAGAAATACTTACATGTCATCAAAAACACCAAATGTGTGATAGAATAACAAGGTTTTGCCTCTTTTGTCGTTAGATAACGATAACGATTTTATTTGCATCTATCAAAATGTGGTTAAATCCATATTACTGTTTAAGTACTTCAACCGATACTCTGACTAGTTTTCTATGTTATAATACATTATGTACATGCTAAGTTATGATCAAATGTGACACAATTTTAAATTCATGCTTTTTGGGTTTTGTTTAAGGTTCAATTTATGGAGGAGTTCAGTTATTAAGCAGTCCTGTGATGGTAAGTGTTTGTAGTACGGAAATCATTGCTATTGCTAACCCTAACCCTGTCACTGTTTCTTCCTGCCTGTCCTCCTTTCTCTTCCTCCTCTCTACTTCGTTAAACTCTTCATCCTCATGATATGATACAAATATAAATTTGAGAAAATCATACTGCGTGAAACATGGCCTGTTGGCCTCAAATTGATTTCATTTTATGAAGTCATCGATATCAGGAAGGAATTGTTTTTTATTTTAAATGAAAATACAACTGACAATTCTTTTTATTTGCAAGGAATGTTCTTTGGTGGCCTTGTTTGTAGCGAACTGTAATGTTATGAGCTTGTAGTAAATGACGACACTGGTTCCACGGCTGGAACAGGTGGGGTTTGTTCACAAAGTTGTACTCTTAGTCTTAGGAAAGCTACTCCACTCTATTTTCCTCACTTGACTCAGATATGAATGAGTACCCAGCTATAGGTAGAGGAATGTCTTGTCAGAGTGTTAGTATGAAGCTTTTAACAGGCTTGTGTACTGTATGCTCCCCCAGGAGTTGAGAATGGCTTTGAATGAAATTGCCTGGGGGAGGGGGATGTACAATCAGTGAGCTTGTATTTGTGCGGGGATATGGATTATACATCCATCTTTATTTTAAATCTAAAGGGTGAAGGCATAAAAACAGTCAAAGCGGAAAAATACGTAACATTTGAAACAAAGTGAATAGTATGCCCACAACGCTTCTACCCTATTTTGAAATAATATGTATTGATCTTTTCGTCTTATTATCTATATTTGTCCAAGAATTATGGCTCAGGTCATGGTTCTATTTTTTTTTCACTTTCTACGTTGCTGAACAAATCTTGTGTTTATTGATCTATTTTTCCCAGGAAAAGTCAGTGACAGTATTGGAAGATTCCAAAGTCTTGTGTTTTCACTTGTTATGTGTGGTTTTGGATACAGCATTGTTGGAGTATCATTGTCTATTTCACTCATTGCCTTCGGAAGATTCATTCTAGGTAATAAGGGAGTTGATATCATAATATTGTATCAGGGAATAGTTCCTTCTTTTTTCACATGATGTTTTGATGATGTGTGCTGAATAAATACATAAAATACGAAGAAAAAAATTTAAAGTTCCCTTTTTTTCTTTTTCATTTTCAGATCAGCATTGATGCGTAACAAATTACCTTTTTTTCTTAAATTTTATTGATTTCTTTCCACCTTGTGTCGTCGGTGGCAGAGTGGTTAGTCTGTTGGACTAGAGATCATCAAGTCCCGGGTTTCGAATCCTTGCAAAGCTTGGCCTAACTTTATGTTTCTTGGGAAATGTCACTTAACACGCATTTTCCCTACTAGACCCAGGTGCAAATGGGTACAAGCACTAGCTATGGAGTAAAAACTTGTATCAGATTAGCGTCCTGTCCAAGAGGTGGTTATTGTTATTATTATATTTTTGCTGGTTCCGCTTCAGGATTAGGCTCCAGTCCTATTGGCCGTCATGGCCTTGAACGAACTTTACTTCTTTCCACCTGCAACCTTCTTCAGTACTGTTTCAATCTATTGGTGCCAAGAAAGCAATGTTACGAAAGTTTTTTTTATGAAAAAATGCACTTACGTTTCAAGTTGCTTGAAACATCCAGAGTAATTGATTTAATTTTATTGGTTTTTACAATGTTACACATTTCCAAATTTTCCTTGGAAATTCTTGTTCGTTTCAGGTTGCTTGAAACGCAGCCAGAGTGTTCAATTTACTTTTTATTGGCTGTTACAATGTTACACACTTCCAAATTTTCGTTGTGAAATTCTCGCTCATTTCAGGTTGCTTTAAACACAGCCAGAGTATTTCCAAAGCGTATCTCTATGACATTCTTCCCAGTAAAGAAGCTTCTGCTGCCATTGGCCGTTTCCATTCCTTCTCCAGTTTTGGTTTCATCGTCGGCCCAATCATCGGCGGTCACATTGCTGAGTTTGAAGGAGGAATCCATGTGGTGGCACTCTGTTCAGCCTTTCTCTTTTTGACCAACGCAGGTCCTGTTTTTTCATGTCACTTTTTCATTTAAGTTTTCTTTTTACAGTACACATACTTTTTGTTTTTGTTTTGTTTGTTGACATCTGTGTAGATCTATGTCTATCATTGAATTGATTAAGTTCATTCATTAAACTAAAAGGCATGTCCTTGGCTTAAATGTGTGAAGCATCTTTAGTTAAAATAGTTACAAGCAGTAAATGAATACTATGCTCTCTGAAAGTACAAACTCATGTAAAAAACGCAATTAAGGCAAGATTTGTCTCCATAGTTTGTTTGGATTTTGTTTGTTTGTTTGGGGGGAGGGGGGTTCTTGTTTCTTTTGTGTTAGTAGTGATATTTTTTAGCACAAAATCAAAAATTTTGCATCCAGACATTGCAAACTTTTCACAAGATGGATTTTTTGTTTCTCTTTTATTTAAAAAGGCTTCTAAAACAGCAAAAATAAAAGTAAACATTTTAAAAACATTCAAAAGTGACTACGTTCAAAGCGCCCTATTCAAAGTTGTTGAAATTATGCTTCTGCCATAACTTTTTTTTTTTTAAACAATTTTGTTCTAGAGGTATGTGTATATATATTTTTACAACAGTCATGAAAAAGGATGCTGGATTGTAATTTAATTGGGTGACTGATATTGTAAAACTTTTAATTACATGCATATAACAATATATAGGTGTGTTTTTTATCCTTGCTTTTTTTTATGTAACCGGTGATGCATTTGTTGTTAACAGGTTTGATTTGGTTGACATTTCCACACGCGAAAAACAGTCCCGACAACCTCTGAGCAAACGTCAAAGCAAGAAGTGGAGGGTGACTCTCTAATCAATTCTTGCCATAAGTCAGAGGTCAAAAATGAAAACTATTTATCCAATCTTTCTACTTTGTGCAAGCAATCACTTTCTGTGGAGTCAATAAAATCAAGTCCATTGATAAAGTATTGGGATTATCTATTTGTTAGGTTTTTGGCAGGTAAGTAACTTTTTACATGTTTTCTTTCTTTTTTTTTAGTGTTCTTTTTTTGCCTGGGGGACATAAAGGTGTGTGTATTGTGCCCTTTTATAAAATATAAAACCTTTAGAATGTAAAGTTTTGTGATCATGGGCATGTATTATTCATCTACAGATCCACGGATCTCTTTATACAATTTTACCAATTTGACACGGAATGCAGAAATCAGCACAATATTGAATTATTGTTAATACTAACACATTTTTTTTGGTTAAAATTGAAAGAAGTATTTTTACAAATGGAATTTGCATTATCATTGTTGTTTTTGCTTTTTGCATTCTATGCATTATCATTGTTGTTTTTGCTTTTTTCTCTCTCTCTCTCTCTCTCTCTCTCTCTCTCTCTCTCTCTCTCTCTCTCTCTCTCTCTCTCTCTCTCTCTCTCTCTCTCTCTCTCTCTCTCTCTCTCTGTCTCTCTCTCTCTCTCTCTCTCTCTCTCTCTCTCTCTCTCTCCCTCCCTCTCTCTCTCTCTCCCCCCTTTCTTTTGTGTATGTGTGTGTTTTTCATTGAATTTTCTTCATATCTATACCTAGCCGTTGACAAGGAATATCCATTATTCACTTTCATATGTTAAACCATTCTGTGTATTCCAGATGTTTCGAAATTAAGTGAAGCGATTTTATTTATCATGCTGGCTTATTTTCTTATTTTCGGCTTTGTTCTATCTGCTGGCATTTTCATACATCAGCCCATCATGTGTATAAGCAAAGGCATTGAAAGACAAAGCTTTCAGTGGGGGTGGCATTCAAAAAATATTTTTTCACTCTCAACGATTCCAGGATTTTCTTTCCTTGTAAAATTTGTTAAGACCTTGCATGTTTGTACTTTAAATAATTTTTGAGTTAGTGTAACAAGTATATCATATATATTGTCATTTTGTTCAGAAATGTCTGTAGATCTGTTTTTTGTGGGTTTTTGACAATTTAACATGAAAACATACCAACACACAATATGTATAGACTTTATGTTCACAAAAACGGACAATAATTCACATGAAATCACAAACACTAAGATGGGGGGGGGGGAGATCCAGTTTTAGTCTTTCTTTATCGAAAATGTCCTTTTTCGTTAATTATTTCCTATCGATCAGATGTTTTTTTTAATATTTATTATAGTTTTTGAAAAATTGAATTTTTTGTACAATATTTTTGTATATTTTTGGTTATTCTCATATGCTATTTTAAAAAATTCATAAAATCAAAACTTACTAATGAAACAAAAATTGATGTGATCAAATTTAGATATTGTATCAAATAAGGTGTGTGCCAAGTTTCAAAGAAATTTATTGAAAAATGAAAAAGCCTATCGATATTGAAGTTGGTAAACTTTTGGTGCAAAATCCAAGATGGCCACCATTTCCATGACAACCGGAAGCATCAGAAAAAAACAATGACATTTTTCAACTCAGTACACCATGCCCTTTACACCAGTTAAATTGATAAGAACAAACGGGAAAATTTTCACTCCAGGACAGCTCTTTTCTGCATTGGATTCTTTCTACGCCTGAAAAAAATAATTTCTTCTCATCCTCACAGGGCTTTCTATTATCCTGTTTCCGACTAATCTTAACTTGAATTTGCGAAATCCTACGGAGTAAGCAAGGTAACCATCGGTTATATATTTTCATATACTGCTACAGTTTCTGCCCTCATCGGATTCACCATCGGCTACATTACTAAAAGGTATAATGAACTTTTTTAATGATTACTATTTATACACAGTTGACAATCCTTAAAACTGAAATAGGCTATAATGAGACTATTACTATTGATAAAAATCGAGAGAAAAGAAAGTCCCAATTTTATTCTTTTTATTATCTGTGTTACTGTTATTAGATTAAGGAGAAGGGCAGCAGAAAAACAGGCAGACTTTGAATTTGAGTGTGCTTCGCCACTTTTTACTTTGTCTGTCCTCTTACACCTCAAGGGGGACTTGGTAGTCCAGAGGCAAGGTGTCAACCTCTCAACCAAAAGGACATTGGTTCGAGCGCCGCCAACAGTTGACAAATTTTCTCAAGTTTTTTAGAGCATAATCTACCCCTTTGGTCCAGGTAGCGGGATCGACATCTAGTCCCATGGGAGACGAACGATAAAAAGAAGGTCCCATGTGCAGATCACAACACTCTGTGCATGTTAAAGATCCCTTGGCTATTTACAGGGCAGTCCAGGCAAAATTTAAAATCCTACAAAAAACCCCAAGAGCACCTTAGTTGTGGATGTGGGTAAATCAAATCAAAAAATATACCGCAGGGTGTTGAGGGGAGATGCAATTTTCAGACATGTGCCAGGTGGCTTTGAGTCAACTTATTGAAATCAGGCTTTTGCATTTTCACTTCAATCTCTCTTCTCTCTCTTACAGGTATGAGCACAACGAAGCCAAACTGTTCTTCCATACAACTCTTCTGCAGGTTGCAACTTTGACTTTCCTGAGCTTGGCTCCATCTGTTCCTGTCATCTTTGTGTTCTTGGCACCTCTGAGCTTAAGTACGAGCATAGGACGAGTAAGTTCAATCAGTGTTTTGGTTGATGTCAGCGGAAACAGCAAGTTGCCGCGACCCTGGTTGGAATCAGAGCATCAATTCTTTTTCCCGTATGATTGCGCCTGCTTTAGTCGGAATGATTCAAGAATGGAGTATGGACAGTGCAGCATACCTGAGTGTTGCAACCATTTCATTGGCTGCCCTAATGTTGGCCTTTTGGCCAGAAGATCCTGAATTGAGAAAAATAAAACGAACGGATGATTAAAGCCTATTGGCGCATGGCAATAGCCGTATTTCTGGCATCATTTTAAAAAGCTTTCAATGTTTTGTTATCAACCCTGGGATATTTAAATGTTTTAAACCAAACAAAAAATATTGTTTTAAAAAGATAATGTATTTTTTATTAAACCTATACATAACTTACATAATATACATGAACACGGTCCTCTCTATGTTTATTGACATTACTTATACATGCATGTTTAAAGAAATTCTGCTGATAAATGCATGCTTTTATGTCTCTAGTCACAATTTGTTGTTCAATAAATGAATTGTCTCTTCCCTTGAATTATGGAATCTTCTACCTCAATTTGTCTACTGGATATGCCAGAATAATAGTTTTGTCTCAAATTAAATAGTAGATCTAATTATCCCTCTGTCATTCTAATTTCACAACACAAAAAGATTGTTCATAATCATTCTAAAGCTGTTTACACAACCGGACAATGCATTTAGCATAATCATTCTAAAGCCGTTTACACAACTGGACAATGCGTTTAGCGTAGCATGCATGTTTACCTCCGAAAGTTAATTGAAAATGAGATTTGGTATGATTTCTTGTTCAATAACAGAAAGTGGAAAATATAATCTGAAGAAAGAGAAACTGTTCAAAATTATGATTATTATATAGTCAGAAGAGAAATGTATGGTGGCAACTTGTTCAAAATTCAAGGAAAGTGCTTAAAAAAAAAGATACATCAATAATAATATAAAAAAAGAAAACGAAATGTTTTAAAGATCTTCATATGTATTGAAATTAAAGAAGATGTTTATGAGGAAAATGAAAAATGTTCAAATTTGCAAATGTTAATAGTTGACAGCAATATTTAATAACATTAATGCAATTTTTTAAGTTTTAATCAGGTGTGTGCATTTACTTGCAATGAATTCAAACAATTATTATGGAACAGAAATCAAACCAGGAAAATTTTCCTGGGGTCTTTTTTATAATGTATTATTTTTATGTCTTTACGAATCGTTGGGATGCCTTTCAAAACAAACCTTTGAAAACTGGCATCAAAATCTTGAAAGTAAAAGTAAAACTTTAGCTTTCTCAGGGCAAAAATGTTTGAAGGTCACTTGACTTATGAATTTAGCCTGTGCAGTCTTGATTTGATTTACCTTCATCCACAACTAAGGTGATCTCTGAGTTTTTGGTAGGACTTTGATTTTTTCCCAGACTGCCTTGTGAATAGCCAAGGGATCTTTAACGTACACAGAGTGTTGTGATCTGCACATGGGACCTCCTTTTCATCGTCCGCCCCTGATGGGATTAGGTGCCAATCCACTTACCAGGACTAGGAGGGGTAGATTTTTTTCGAAAAACTCAAAAAAAAGATTTTCAACCGTTACGAGGCTCGAACCCATCATTCCCTTTTGGTTGAGATGCTGACACCTTACCTTTGGACTACCAAGTCTCCCGCACAGCAGCTAAACTTCACCTGATGATGGCTGGTGTTGATGCTAATTGCCTTGTAGACCTGATTGAGTGCTTGGCACTCAGGAGAAAACTACACATGTATTCGGAAAATGTACTCAGAAACATAAGCTCTTACTGATTGTAGCTGAGAAAAACCAATTTTTATAACCTGACTTAATGTAGATGTAGAGCCATTGTAGCTGAACCGTAATGCTGTGAGCTTGTAGTCACAACTACACTGGTTCAAGCCCCATGGCTGGCACAGGTGGGGTTTTTTCACAACGTTGTGCTCTTAGGAAAGGTACTTCCCTCTACTTTCTACACTTGACTCAGGTGTGCATGGGTACCCAGCTTTTTGGTTTGGGGTCCAAAACATATCTACCCAGGCTTCTGTTGTATCCGTTTGTGTCAAACCAAAATGCCAAATGTATACGTTTTACTTTTTCTTTCTTTTTTTTTCATAGCTGTATTTTTGCCGACTCATTTATTTTAAAGTGTTTCTTTTCTTTGGGATTTTAGCAACATTGTAGAAGAAGAAGGTTCTTGTGGGTGTGCCAGCCACTTTGATACCTCATATGGCTTTACAGAACTTGACTTCGTATTGCATTTGGTGCAAGGGTTTGAGGTGTCATATTGTCTCTTTTCCACCTCTCTCTCTGTTGAAGTTTTGGATCATGTTATTTCCACTGGAAGTTTAATGCTTTTGACTCTCAGTTAAAGCCTTTTTCTTCCCCATAGATAATAGTATGCCTTACTAGCAATGGTATGTAAGCCTACCTTCTGGCAATTACTAGAAGATGACTTGAGTCATTCTCTTTTTTTTCTTTCTCAAAATAAAAGTGCCTTCTTATTTATGGAAAATAATTTCATTGTATAAATGGATATATGTCTCAATTTTTTCAAAGGAATTTTTTTTTTTGATGTCATTTGATTTAATTAATCATTGATTTTAGTATTTTATGACGTATATTGTTTTGTCACTGGATTTTATACCTGCAATCGATTTTTACCTTGTTCCATTTTGCAATAACTCATGTACAGTCATTTCTATGAATTTGAAATCATCACATTCCACTGTCAAAATTTTTTTCTCAAGGCACAAGTTGTCTTTCATTTCATTCATGTATATTTTCATAATTCTTTTATTATAAATAGACCTTCGAATGTATTTATGCAGCATGCAAGAAGAAGAAATATTTCTCTCTGTGTTACAGTGTTTCCTCCCCTCTTCATTATTTTTATTTTTCTTGTTTTTAAAGCGCCATTACTTTCATATTTTAAGGTTTGTTTTTTTAATTTGATTTAATTAGTTCAAACCTGTATAAGGATGATGTATATTATTGTTTATAATTACTGCTCCTTCATCCATTTTGTCATACTATTATATCATGCTAATTTATTGACCATATCTTTTTAATGACCGGTACTGTCATTGTGATATATTGACAATATTTTTGTTATGTCAGTCTTATGTTTACATGTTTAGTTAGTAGAAGTAGCTGAACTGTAGTGTTGTAAGCTTCTAATCACGACGACACTGGTTTAAGCCCCACGGCTGGCACAGGTTGGGGGGGGGGGGGGGGGGGTCACCACGTTGTACTCTTAGTAGTCTTAGAAAAGGTACTTTACTCTGCTTTCTTCACTTGACTCAGGTGTGAATGAGTACCCAGCTATAGGTAGAGAAAGGTCTTGTGGGAGTGTTAGTGAAAATAATCTAACTAACAGACTTGTGCACTGTATGCTCCCCCAGGAACTGAGGACTTTGAATAAAATGGTCTGCCGGGATAAATGACGTGCAATCAGTGAGCTTGCACTTGTATTATTGGGACACAGACTATACTATGAATCCATCTTTTATATTTTAGTTTAGTTTAGTGTGGCTATGTCTTGTATGGTCAAAATCTGGTGACTTTGATTTTATGACTTCTATCACTAGTACTAGTACTATTATCAGATAAATATTCCACGGATGAGAATTGTGTTGTTTTAAATATAAATATAGTTTTAGTTTTGTTTAAAAAAACTAATTAGATGTTAATTTAAATATGGATCAATTATCAACAGTTTCCTGATTATCCTAGACGTTTTTCTTTTTTTGTGCAGTCAGGGGACTGGCTAGGCCAGATTTTGCTCCATTTTTAGTAATTAATAATAATAATAATAATGACTCAAATTTATATAGCGCCAACACCCATAAAAATATGCTCAAAGACGCTTTACAACGACAGTTTGATGTGGAATAGTATGACTCAACCAGGGAGACAATGATACTATAGTACATACCTAGATAATGAAAGATAATTAATAATACATCAAAAAGACGAAAACACACATAAGCATGCAACTTAGTGTATAGAATGCAGAGAGAAAAAGTTCTGTTTTTCAATAATCTTTTGAAAGAGTCGAGTGATTTGGAATTTCGTGTATGAGATGACACTAGTGACAGACAGAGAGTTCCAGACAGCGGGGCCAGAAAATGTAAAGGCATGATCGAAAAATTTAGATTTTGACATATTACGATCAAGTGATAAGACATTACATTACAGGATCTAAGCTGCCGACTTGGACAATGAACATTATATTATAAGTGACTTCAGATACTCAAGGGCATCATTATGGTAAATGCATTTAAAAACAAGACACGGCAATTTAAACTCAATTGTCTTCTCCACCAGTAGCCAATGAAGAGACTACAGGACAGGTTTGATGCGATCTCGCTTTTTTATTTTCGTCACAATTCTTGCGGCCTTGTTTCGTAATAACTGAAGTCTATGCAGTGAGCTCCCTGGTAGATTAGAGAAGAGAATTGCAATAATGCAGATGACTAGTTACTAATACTAGTGAATTTATGAAAATTTTGCAGGTTTCAACATCTAGGATGTTTCTAATATGGCTTATACTTTTGAGAACGAAATGCATGGTTTAAGATACTTTCATAATGTGGTGGTTCATATTTAACAATTCGTCACAGTAGAAATTCCTAACAACTAGAGAGTTTTGAATAAGAATGTCGTTGATGGATAGTTCGTTGATGATTGTTTCAGTGCCTTTTTCTTGAACACAATAAGTTCAGTCTCATTGTCATTGAACTTAAGTTTGTTCAGAGTTATCCATGATTTTGTGTTGAGCACACATTTGGCGATTGTCTTTGGTGTTGCCTCCTGTCATTTGACGACAGTGGTAGGTAGAGCTGAGTATATTCAGCATAGAGATGGTATTGGATTCCATGCGATGTAATTAGGGGTGCTGTGTAAAGAGTGAACAAATAAGGACCGAGGACTGACCCCTGGGGAACACCGAATTTCAGTAGGGTCGGGTTTGAAGGGACATCATTGATGATGATTCGCTGCTTTCGGTTTGTCAGGTAACCAGTCGAGTGCTGCGTCAGTAACTCCAAAGAGATGGTTCATTCTCCTTAAAAGCATCTTGTGATCGACAGTGTCAAATGCTGCACTTAGACCGAGGAGCAACAGCGACACGTTGGTGTTCTGTTAGCTTGGAGGTGGCCGATAACGTCATTGTGTACATGTAATAGTGCTGTTTCAGTGCTGTGGCAGGATCGGTAAGCAGACTGGAAGTCCAAACAGAGCTTATTGATGGTAACATGCTTGTGAAGCTGTTTCAGTTTCACTACAATCTTTTCAATTTAGATATAATAAAATTAAGATTAGAACCTGGTCAAGTTCTTAGTTCGGTGTCAAGGGTTTTCTTCTTTAGCAAAGGTCCAATATTTTCATCATTGGTGTGTTAAAAAACTAATTTATCTTGGATGTTATGTAAATTGTCGATGTGCTCAGCAATGTTAGACTTTTTTATGTCATGTTTAAATGTCCAATGTTAATATTCTTTGTGTTCCGATATTTCAGAGTTCTTCGTACTTCTTTTGGTTTGCTAAAGTTAAGACGAAAGAAAACGGTATGATGATCAGAAAAATGGTTCAACTTTCATGTGTTGGTGCATTTACCCGTTGGTTAAAATTCATTGAATTTTCTGCTGAAACTCATTGTTGTTGCCTATGTGGATGTTAATATTGTTAAAAAGTCCCCAATCACATGCAGTTTGTCACAGCAAATTGACTGTTCCATTAAAAAGGATTCAAATTCAACCATAAAATCTTTGATATTGTCTTTGTTCTCCTATGACCTTAGCGGCCGATAGATGGTGATAATATTAAAACAGGCGGTGTTATTTTTTAATTGAATATGGACGTGTTCGAAAGACTTCGTCTGATCTTTTTGATTTTGATTCAAGACTGCTTTTATAAATAACAATCAGTATCACGCCACCTCCATGACCAGTTTTCAGATCTGACCTTATAAACGAGACACCGACTGGTATAAGTTCATTCAGTGCAAGATTACAGTTGTCGTCATTTAGCCATAACTCAGTTATTATATGGTGTCAATGTTTGTGTCAATAAAAAGTATTCATATAAAAGCGTCACTTTGTTGCAAACAGAACGTGCGTTAAAAGGTGCAAAAGTAAGATGGTCTTTAGAGATTAAAAGTTCTAGTGTCTGAGTCGTATTCTGTATAGGGACGATTGTCGTTGTTGGGGACCGGGGATTGAGGCGGAGGTGGAGTGACCGACGATGGTGGGAACATGTGTGGTTTACGTGATTTGTCATTTAAAAGGGTGACCTGAATAAATTCATGGTTAGAGAGTGCTTTTGTGTGTCATGTGAAGACCCACTTGTTGGAACAGCAATACAATTCGATGGGTCATAACCCTGCTCGGCGCCAAGGGCCAGAGCGCCAAGACAAAACGCATTGTTTATATTATATGTGTTGTGTTGTCTTCGACTACCACGTTTTCCATAAATGTCGATATATATCACAAAAATATCCCAGAATGTTTAAAAATCAAACTGTTAAAGATTCCAGATAAATAGACAGGTCACATAAAAGTTGGCGAAAACAATCACTCAGGCAGAGCACACACTCAGAACACAAACAACACAGCTGATCAGGCGCAACACACATTGTAAATGTACACATATTAATACTAAGTTATCTCAGTTTCCATCTTAGCACTGATTGCTAGAAGTAGTAGAAGCTATACACTTTTAATATACATGTACTAAAATATCCCAAGTGCTATAAATAAAGTATCTTACAACTTAGAGTAGTTTTAATGGGACACACAACACACAGTGTGATGTAGATACAGTGTGATGTAGATCTATAGGGTACTTTTAGTTTGATGGAAGTATTTTCTCCTCTGACTACCATTTATTGTACCTATTTTTTACAATAATATGAAATAATTTAAACATAAAACATTTGTACAGGATATCCAGGAAAGCCATGATTTTTACCATACAGATCTATTGTACATGTATATTATACAATTATGTTGATTTATAAATATATACACCATTGAAATCCACTCACTGTTATTATTTATTAAAAGCAAATATTCAACTCTGTAACTCAGTGATTTGGATGGCACACTAGAAATATGGTGGCTGAGTGGTTAGGCTGCCGGACTTGGGATCATGAGGTCCCAGGTTTAAATCTTGGCAAAGTCAAGCCCGATGTTGTATTCCTTGGTGGAAAAGACACTTTACAGTTACACACATTTTTCCCCACTTGACCCAGGTGCAAATGAGTACAAGTACTAGCTTGAGAATAAAAAACTGCCACAGATTAGCGTCCTATCTAGGAGGTGATTATTATCACCTGTTTTACTTAACGCTATAGAATCCAGGATAAGCTCTGGCTCTATGGGCCGTAATGGCCTTGAACTTGAAGAACTTTACTTACTTACTAGAAATGGGATTTTTAAATTGTACATTATAACAAATCAGCAGCCTTTTGCTCAATGTATGTTATTAAACTATATTACTATTATAACTATTATAAGTATAAGAAGCACACTATAATATATGTATTATAAAACTGTTCACTGTAGCTCTAAAAACTAAACTACATCATAGCATAGGTGTCCACTGGCCTGAAGAAATCAGTAACAATAACAACGACTGATATGACCACTGCCAAATTAGAAATTGGAGTAGGGCTCTAGGAGGAGCTAGAAATAAAATAGTAAAAACCAGTTTAAAAAATAAAGTAAATATTTATCAGTTTGTACCTTTATCGAATATAATCAGGATATACTGTAATAATAATGTGTCTAACTAAGTGTAAAACAATTTAATAAGGGAGGCCGGCGAAGGTCGCACAATTATTACCCAAGGACGTTTAGCCACCACCTCATCATGAAGTTCATGACAAAAACACTTGGACTTGATCAAACCGTATACGTATTAACGTAACTAAGTGACCAAGTGCAACAGGCCATCCGTATCTGTATCTGTATTGGATATTCCAAAGTTTGCTGCATCATTGACGATTTCCTCAACAGATGCGGGTAAAAAGTAGGAAAGTGGTGGTGGTGTTGTGATGAATTTCGACCGGTACCACTAGTTTTAATGGTGTCACTGTCAGTGTCAGTCTTTTAAGATCCGATCGAATGGTGACAGACAATTTTGTGAACGAAATATTTATTGAATATGTTTGTTTGCTAATTCTTCGTCATTTACGTGTCATGGTAAGGAAGATAATGGGTGTTCGTGTTTCATGAGTCTATTTATGATGTTAAAAAGTTCCTTGCTATTGCCCTTGTGCTCAACGATGTTGTCTCTGGTACTAGTATATGTACGTTTGCATTCTGTTTATCAGTCCATTTGTTTCGTTTTTTGCTTTGATATATATATAGTTCTTTGTGAATGACGAGCTTAGATTTCCGCCAAGTTCTTTCGGCTGCTCTTCTCTTTCGCTTTGAGATTAGTATTTCATCACAAAACCATTTGATGTCCGGTCGCACTGTTACACTTTTTGTAATCAAGGGGGCATGTCTGTTAAGTATTTGGACCATAATTTTATTAATTAGTGAAATTTTTGTTTCAACTGTCCTAGTTTCCTCGAGGCTCTTACTCTTAGTTATCTCTGATTTGACAATGTCACTTTTAAAACTTTCCATGTCCAATGACTTCTACTACTACTAGTAGGCATACGTCTTGCAAGAGGTTGTCATTGGAATGGCTCATAACATTTTGAAGTTTATCCGGACTGCCCTGTAAAACAGCCAAGGGGTTTTTAACATGCACAGAGTGATTTGATCTGCACACAGGACCTCCTTTTTATTGCCCGTCTCCGATGGGACTAGGTGTCGATCCACCCACCTGGACTAGGGGGTAGATTGTACTAAAAAACTCTCGAGAAAACTTTTCAACCATTGGTGAGGCTTGAACCCAGAACCTTTGGATTGAAAGACCCGACACTCTACCTCTGCTCTACCGAGTTTCCCCTCAATTTAGAAGCATTTATTTTTTATTTTCCTCTAATGTTACCTATCACTATCAGTACCAGTATCTTTGTGTTCATACAAGTGAGTGCAAATAGATTGAAGAAGATTTTTTCTCATTTGAAGAAAATCTCAACCTCATGTATGTAGATTTTTGTTTTTATTTTTAAAATGTGATTAAAAATAGATTTTTATAATCATAAAAAGTACAATAATAATAATAATAATAATAATAATAATAATAATCATCTGTGTAGAAATCAAACGAAGCAGTTTAATGGGATGATATATGTGTATGATGTTAAAATATCATTATTACAAAACTTAACATTAACAGTAGTGTTGATATTACGTTTCCCTGCAAGCATTATTGAGTTATGTAACAAATAATATTTACAATCGCTGTGACCATCAGTGATCAGAGCACTTATATCTTTTTTTTTAATTTTTTAATCATGCTGTCTGCGCAGGCACTAACTTACTGTAGTGTAAGGTGTCACGTCACACCTGGCACTCCAATTTCTTTAGAGAAAGGAAAATCATTGTAGTATCATCGGGCTTATACTCAAATGCAGTGAGACTCACCCATGTTGTCCAAGTGAGCAAATAGGGTAAATTTTCTTGCCTTTTTTTTTAACCACTCGACCAATTTGTCCCCATTATGACTGTACCAAAATGTTAGCAATAGTAGTAGATTAGAACAAGGCCTATAATAATGCATGATGATAATACATGTGTCTTATCTAGCAAATATAATAAAACTAAAACTTTGAAAAGGCAGCTATGCACTATGGCATCGGCATAGATGCCCTAGAAGAATGACATTGACACGATGTGGCTTGCCAATGGATAAAGTTTGTGTACACCAATGCCAATGAATGAACAGAAGGAGCAAGTCAATCCATAACCAGCAACACATTTAATTAGATTTCTTCCAGCTTACCCATAGATTGATTGAGTATGATGACTATGATGACGATAAGTTTAATCACTTGAATTGTGCAGAGATACGATACATTTATAATAATGCAACAGAAATGTACTCTACTGTAAATAGTAAATGTAATGTGGGCATATTTGAATTTGAATAAAAATTGTTAATGTCTATTGTTACATACGTTACATTTACATTACTACTTTTACTTTTCTGTACTTTTTTACTGTTATAAAATAATAAATTTTATCTTTATAAGTTAAAGTTGGATTAAAAAGTACAAAAATAAACATATATATTATATTGATCAAATTCACACTTTATGACTTTGACTGAGTTAAATACATGTACATACTTACTACACTTACATGTAGTAGTAGTATGATGTAGGCGTATTACATTATATATATACAAGGTCCATAAGTTTCCCATGTCCATAAAATGCGTGTCGCTTAGCTATAACTATGAAACTGGATATTCATGCACATCGATCCTTTTAAATATTCCATGTAAAGTTTTGTATCAAAATATTGAACAGGCATTGAATGACACAGCTTTTTTTAGTCATGCCACTAAGAGCACAATGGCCGGCAAAACAGAATTATGATTAATAGGATGCAAGAGTCAGATGCTCGATGGATTTTCTCCATAGATTCCAGAGACTGGAAAACAGATGTTTAGTAGATAGAATCATGGCTGGAAATAAAACCTGGGTTTTCTCTGGGATCCTGAGACAAAAAGTCTAAAGACAGTCAGCGGAATGGAAAGACTTTGATGATCCACGTCCAGAGAAAGCATGTCGCAAATAAGGAAAGGAGCAATTGAAGGCCATGCCTATGGTTTTCTTTGACATCAAAAATCAAAGTTGTAATTTTGCTATGGCCTGTCCCAACAGGTAGGCTACAAAAGTATCAAATAAGTTTGAAACTTGAAAGAAATTTGTTGAAAAATGAAAAAGCCTATTGATATTGAATTGAACGTTGTGAAATGGCAACTGGAAGCGGCAGAAAAAAAAACAAGGACATACATACAATGTATTTCAACTCAGTATACCATGCCCATTACAATATACATAAGTAAAATTGATAGTGATTGATACTGGTAGTGTATTGTCCTTTCATGGCGAGGAAATGGCTGCCAATGCAGAGGTCGCGAGTTCAATCCCTGTGATGGTCAAATATTTTTTTCCTGTATTTGTCAGTTTTTGTTCAATGGGGCTTTTAATTTATTATTATTAATATTATTGTCATCCTTCACTTTTATAAAAATATAATGCAAATGCAACAGAAAGTTATGCCTGTGTTATTTCTAAAAAAATCATATAAATTCAAAGAATCAATACTGCTTTTCTGGTATTATGGTATTTGGTATGTGAAGGGAATGAATCGCCCATCCAATAATTCAATAAACTAGATTTGTCCCACTTTAATTTTAGGTAAAATGGCATTCTGGACTCACTTCTTCCCTAATCTCGAAAAGAAAAAATCATAATGGGAATGGGACAGTCAGGGAACAAGAAATTGTTTCAGACTAGAGGTTGATTTCAGATCAAATTTAGAGGTAAATTTCGGATTACAATCAGTCACAAGGTGGAATTTTTTAAATTAGAAAAATTGTGACTTTCTTTCAGAGAAGTAAGCGTTTCGACTAAACTAAATTACTACTTAACTTCAGTGGCCGCGTGGTTGGGCTGCTGTGTCGTGGGATCAGATTAAATCCCAGGTTCAAATCCTACCAAAGCTAAGTCTGCCGCTGTGTTCTTTGGGAAAGACGTAACACTAGTATATAGTAACACGCATTCTCCTACTCTAGCCAGGTGCAAAAATGGATACAAGACGTACAACTGAGTACTAGTACTAGCACTAGTGATTAATGTTGCAGAAAAAAACCATGTCAGACTATTGTCCTGCTCAGGATGTGATATTTGTTATTATCACCTGTTCTGCTTTATGTTTATGCCCTAGATACAGCAGGATAAGCTCCAGCTCTATGGAAGATAGCCTTGAAGTTGAACAAACTTTGCTAGATGCACTTTCCTTTCCTTAGAGTTGGAGGGCAATGTCCTGAAGAAAACCTGGCCCAGCCAGGGTTTTTATTATTTTAACCAGTCTTCATTGCATTACTTTTTATAAAAATTCTCAAGCTCACGATACACGGTTACACTATACAATTATATCTAAATTTGATCACATCAGATTTTTTTTACTATTTGCAAGTTTTGTTGTTATGAATTTTTGAAAATAACATGAGAACCAAAAATATACAAAAATATTGTAGTTATAGAAAAAATTCAATTTTTCCAAAACTATAATATAATTATAATCATCATTTGTGGTTTGGGTTATTCAACACGTTGCCGACTATCCCTCTCCATGTTGTTCTGTGTTCAGTGCTTCTTGTAAAATCCGAGTTGGTAGTTATATCAGACGTGTTTTCTCTTAACGCCATTGGCATTACGTGTGTGCCACGAGTTCATCCCCTCTATGAATCCAGATGTTGCACTGCTAGTTGCTAGTTTTTCTAGTCCATCTTGTCTCCTTCACACATAACCAAAAAATCTCATTTGCCTTGTCTTGATGTTCTTCATGAGTTCTTTCTTTTCCAATTTTCACAAGAACTTCCATGTTTGTTACTTTTGCTGTCCAGGGATTTTCAATATTCTTCTATTATATATCCACATTTCAAATGCTTCTAAACATTTACGACATTGTGCATCTACATCCACGTTTCGCGTGCATATAAATAATGGTGTGGAAAAGACATGTCTGCGCTGTCTGCATTTTCATGTGGTTTTCAGTTTTGAATTGGAGACAACAGCCTTAATATTATGCAATGTTTATTTTGCTATTGCTATCCTTCGCCTTATTTCGGGTGTGGTGTCTTTGCAGTTCTTTGTTATGATTGCGCCAAGGTATTTAAATTGTGTTACTTGTTTTATAGTTTATTCTCTACTCGTTAAATTGAAGGACAGGTTATCATCTTGTTTACAAATTGCCATGCATTGTCTTTTTCATGTTCAGTAATAATACATATCAAAAAAGGCATCTGATCATTTCTTTGTTTTCCCCAGTCATCATTAATACCAAATTTCATGAAGATACCTTGAGAAATAAAAACGTAGATAGGAAATAATAAACCAAAAAAACTGACATTTTGAGAAAAACATATTTTTCTCTTCTTTTTCTGTTATTTGTTAATTGCATCACAAAACATTGAGAGGCTCTCAACTACTTATTGACACTGTTTCAAGTGCACCAGCACCTTTTACTCATTTTGAGATGGTGCCTTTTGATAATAGATGCGCGAAATATGTCCTGTATTTTCCGGACGATCTAAGGCAATATTCACAATGGATACTCAAATACGATTTTTTGATAGCATTGATTGTGACAATCAAAGTGAGTACCAACTTGCCATACCTTAGATAATATTTTTGGCTTTTGTGTTGAAAGATAGGCCTGTATCATTTCTAAAAAATGTGTATAAATTCAAATAATCATACTGAGCTTTTTTTTTTCATATCATTGTGACAGAAATGAACTGCTCTATCCACTAGTAATAGTATGATAGATTTGTCTCATTTTCGACAAAATGTCCTAACAGGCAGCTGTATGTGCTTCCCGGGAGTTGAGGACTATGAATTAAAAAAGTGGCCTGCTGGGGGATAAATGATTTGAAGTCAGTGAGCCTGCACTTGTACGATACAAACAATAAACCCATCTTTTACTTTATGTATGAAATGTGGAGCAAGATGACAATATTCAGAGGACATGGTTAAACCAATGACAAACACTACCATTTCTCCCATGTTTTAGAAGTTGAAAATCAACAGCCCTTCAGTAAATGACAAAGACGCATATTTGTAAAAAATGCAATTTATTGCATGAACACATGACAATAGGATGATTTCATTGATGAGACAATGAACAAAAACATTTGCACGAAACCATAAAATAAGAATGGTTAGTGGAATGCTAAACTCAACTTGCCCTTTCTGTTGACAACAGACTTTTGAAAATCAATTCTTATTAGTTTCTGACATTGTTCCACTAACCTGTTACTGTGTGTTTTATAATTTCAAAGCGCAAATTAAAAGAAAAGGTCATTTTACTACATGACAAAATTTACACAAAACTGATTTTTTTTCTTTTAAATTACATAACACCAAAACATTGAAAATACTAAGAAGATATTAATACACCTTTAAAACAAACATTTTTTTCGGCATTCTGGATTAAAAAGTCTACTTTCCAATGTTGTCGGCCCAACGTTTGAACTGAACAATGTTATGCGTATATCGATGTTGGGAATTGAAAAAAAAAAAAAACAATAGGAAAAAGTTTATTTTTCCCTGAAAAGATGAATGAGATGGTTGTCCATCTCCAGGCTCCAACTTGGGATGCTCAACATGGCGGAGAATGACCCAAGTCTGCATGGCAAAGTTCATTGCTTGCAAATGTTGCGGCATGCATTGCAGGATCCAATGCTTTGTTGGTCCTGGGCTTATGCATTAAGCTGCCGAAGAACGGAACCCCTGTGCCTGAGACCACACGGTGCGGTATTCAGGACATAATCCATTCGTGCCTGGTGCTTAATAAGCCTGAGGTTATGATGAGATAAGAATAAAGAGACCGAATAAATTTTAATTCAGATTTTGCCGAAAAAGAAAAATCTTTGTGGGGGATATGTTTATTATAAGATCAAAATTATGTACATGAGACGTAGGCCAGAGAAGATGAGATATACAATTATATATATGAACAACTACTATGCCCAGCAATAGTTTTGATTCGAAGCCTTTTGTTACTGGGCCAAAGACGAAAGCCAATGACCCCCCATTAGTTTCACTGACCTCTTTCTTCACATGGGTCAAATTTACCTGGCTGCAATTTCAGCCCAACATATTTAGCTCTTTTGGTTACATTTATTTTACACATTGGGCAGGATTAAAGTCTGAAACAAGGATGTTAAATTAGCACCTCAACCCCAATTCTGCCCATACGAATCTTGATACCACTCAGCATCATTTCCATCATAGCTAATGGCTCCATATACTTCACTCTTCACTTCCTTCTTCAAGGGCTGCTGCGCAATTGGCTGACTGCCCCAGCTATCCGTAGTCCGTCGCTTTGAACTTCCACTCTGAAAGTCTGTACCTGCTTTCCGTTTTCCTCCCCTGGCCGCGACTGATGCTGCTCCTGCCCCTGGACTGTTTCATTGCTGGCCCCACGTCCCCCACGTGAGGCCCCACGGGCAGGCCCTGAGCCCCGGCCTCTAGCGCCCGCCCCTCTGGTTGCCGGCCCTCCTATTGCGTGGCCACGGGGCCCCCACCACGGCCTGGCATAGGCGGCTACCATGAAACGAAAAAGAAAAGAAATTTTTGAGACATTTTTTGCCCTAGGGATTAGTGGGAATTGGGTTTATTGTAATTTTTAGGAGGGTCATTCAAGACATTGAAAATGTGTTACATGTTAGCATTCCAAATGTGTCTTAACATCATTTCAGAACAATCCAATCACGAAATAAACAAAAAAGGTCATATGAATTTGTTGTGATCTTAACACATTGACAATGGTACCTGACCCTCCAAAAGAAACAAGATGTGAAAAGACATCTTGCTTCAAGTAAATCCAAACAGGGCTCAAAAAAGGATAGAAAAAAATATTTTCTAAAATCAAGTAAGCTATAATATTTCAACTAATTTCAATTTTTTTAACCTCCTAGTTACTCAGTTCAGGGTTTACAGCATCAGAACAAAGAAAATGGCAGGGACATTTGCGCCACGATATAAAAAAAACAGGGTGGCATTGGTTAAAGAGATGCTACTGATCCGAGTATAGCTTTTTACACAAATTCTACAACAATCATTTATATTGTTGTCCAGAAACATGTAAAATCATGCAGTGGGGAAATATCCCTAAAAGAGAGAATAACAAAAAAGCATACTGTGGGTGAAAATAGTTCTGAATTTGTAATTGTTTTGAATGCTACAAATACTGTACACCCTGACTAAGCCTTAATCTGAAATACCTGTATTGCCGACATGGTCAAAAAGCAGTGAATACTGTAAATGAACTATCAAGTCGTATTTAATTATTAACCCTATCTGGACACTGTGTTTAGCACTCTTATCGGTACATAGGAGAGCGACTTTGTATCCCCATGACACGTTTCAAATAGTTTAAATATCAATTTATACCTTTAATCCAACATATTCTAGGATAAAACAATTAAATAGAAACTCCCTTTAATCCAACATATTCTCAGATAAAACAATTAAATAGAAACTCAACTCAACAATAGAGATAGAAAGCAATCCAGTCCACTACGTGAATTGTTTTTCATTAAAGAAAAGAACATTTACTACACTCAGGAAAGTTGGACAAAAGACAGAAAATTATTTCAACACAAGCAACACCAAATCAGGTATAATATTTGACACCTTACTGCTGTCTGATGCTGCCGCTAAAATCATTCCCCGGTCAGTCCAATGCATGTGATGACTAAGAGTACCAGTGTGTGTTGAAGCTCATTTACGTCGAAACTACAATAGGTTACAAAAGTTTCCTTACTGGTCATCTTATTTTTAAGACAAACAGAATTTCTTGACAAGTACACACATGCTGTGAAAGTTTTTTAATTTTTAATTCATTGTGGAATGAAGATGTTTTAGACAGCCAATGATATAATTCTTTTTTAATGAATCAAGGCTTTGATGTTGAATTTGAATTTGAGCACGACAGCAGTTTAGATCTGACTAGATCAAGCCGAAAATTCTACTGCTGACAGAGTGTCACGATCTACAACAATCAACTTCTGAGTGGTCTAATGAACTGAATAATGTCAAAAATAATATGGATACTCATCATATATCAAATAAAAGCTGAAAGTTATTTCTCAGTGTGCACAAGAAATATTTTACTGACACCACTGTTTACATCTTGCAATATTTATGTATAGTCCCAGTTTTTGTGCATTGTTATTAACTCGTTGTATTTTGGTTTGTATATGTGATGTTCTGTGACATGAGTACATCATCAGCAAAATCAAGGTCCTCTAATATTTCAGTGAATGTCCACCTTAGTCCTGTTTTCTTACTTTCAAGATTCCTTCATAACCTAATCGATAGCAAGGCAGAAAAGAAAAGGTGATAGAATGCAGCCCTGTTTCACACCTGTATTGATGTTCACGCTCTCCGTTAGCGTGTTGATGTCCAAGTCATTTTTTGCAGGTTTAATGACCGTGTGGAGCCGTGCCGGTTTTTTGTTTAAGACACACTCGCAGTCCGCTTTCCATCTGTTCAATTGGTCTGCTTCGCTCGCGAGTAAGTCATTTTTCCTATACCCATTGGAATGTTTAGCTGTCTGGTATAGAGACTACATATCTTGTCTTTGGCTTGCTTTTTCTGCTCTTTCTGCTAACATGTCATAGTAAGCTTTCTTGTTCGCTTTGACTGACTTTTTTACCTTTCTTTCTAGCATCGTATATTCATTTGGATTTATTCTTTAATTCTTTCTGATCTGGTGATCAGTAGGCGGCCCTTTGTCTTTTTCTTCTTTGATCACTTTTCATGATTGATCTGATATCCACCCTTCTTTCTTTTTGCTAGGTCCCAGTAATTCCTGGCTCAGGTCTAGCAATTCCTGGTTGAATTTTGTCAAGGACAGTTCTTGCTCATCCAGCACGGCCTGGTAACCATTTGAGAACTCTATTTTGAATTTTTTAGTAGTTTCCTCGTTTTGCAGCTTTCCAACGTCAAATTTTACTTTCCTGATGTCACTTTTGTCTTCCTTAATTTTATACGGATTTTAGCAGCCAGGAGCACATGGTCACTTGCAACATCGGCTCCCCTTCTTGTTCTCATATCTAACAGTGAATGTCTTCCATTTCTCATTGATAGTGATGTGGTCAATTTGGTTTTTCTGTCTGGAGAGGTCCATGTACACTTGTAGATGTCTCTATGCTTAAAGATGTTTTCTCCAATGATTAAATTGTTTTCTGCGCAAAATTCCGCCAACCGTTCTCCATTGTCATTCATGTCTGCAGCTAGTCCTTCACGTCCCATTATGTGTTCTCTTTGACTATAAACGTTTCCAACTTCGGTGTTTAAATCACCAAGAACAATAAGTAGATCATGTCTTGGGGTATTTTGTACTGTGCTGTTAAGTCTTTCATAACACTGTTCTTCCTCCTCACTTTTGTCTTCTTGTGGGGCGTATCACATGATGATGGTCATCTTTGCGTATTTGGAATTAAACCTAGCTTTCAGTAATCTTTCACCCATGGGTTCCCATTCTAACAAAATCTTTTCTGTCGTTTTTGATAGCATCAGGGCAACATTCATATGTTGATTGTCTTCTCTTCCTGAGTATAGGATCATATGACCAGTAGCGAGATCTCTTTTGCCATCTTAACAGTGAGAATCAAAATGTAGTTATATTATAAAAATTTCATTTTCTTTTTGAAAGTTAAGTAATAACATCCTTAAATTTTTTTATCTTTTTTGAGCCGTGCCTGGTTAAGTTGATAGTTAAGTACTTACAGGGGAATTCCTCCACCACGGCCTCTTCCTCCACGCATCGGCGGCATTGGTGGATAATAGTAATCTTCCTCATAGCCATAGTAATCATCAAAATATGCCTCTGTTGACAGAAAGATCAAATAAGCAATTATGAACACACAAAATGGCAGTGGGTTTACTTCATATCAATCTATGATATATTTTGATACTGTAAAATATCAAAAAGAAGAGAATGCAGCATAACAGTGAAAGAATGTAAGCAATTTGTAAGATGAAACTTAAAAAACTGAAATTCACATGAAATATGTTGATGTAGAAAACGTTTTACACAAAGTTAACATATTGTTATGTGAGAAGTTATCCTGTTCATGAATTGAACCAATGCATTACAGATTGATGTCCTGTTTCAATAGTGTACATTTCTAAATTATCTTTCATTTGTTTTTCTTGCATTAAAGAAAGTTAATTGCTAAAAATTCCTACTTTGCAATTTTCTTTTTAGGTTATCCTTTATACCGTACTTGAAATCTAGATGATCTGTTACAATAGGTCAAAGGAGAAACACAAAATCAAAGTTATGCACCGACAAAGAAAATGAAAAAAAAATTCACCTCATCAAGCAAACAAATCCAAGATGCTGCAGTGACTAGAATGGTCACTTCTAAATTGTTTGAGAAAATAACATGATTTCCGCAGCACTGAGACAAGATGGCATTAATTTGTGAATTGAACATGTACTAGATCAATATACAACATAGATCAAATTACCCGTGTAAGGAGGTCTCCTCACTCCAGAAAATCTTGAGTTTCCACCACTAAAGTTACGTGCTGGAGGTGTCCAATAGTCATCATAGCCGAAGTAAGCAGCTCTCATCAATCTTCGCTCTTGGTCACGTTTACGTTGCTCTTTCTTCTTATTCTCAGATGGTGGTTTAGCCAGTGAAACATTAATTTCAAGATTACCAATTTTTTCTCCATTCAGAGCGTCCATGGCTTTCAATGCATCGTCTCGCTCTTCAAAGTGTACAAAACCATAATCTTTAATTTTCTTGACACGCTCCACTTTGCCCCAGCTGCTGAATTTCTCCTTCAGGGATTCTTCGCTCACATCAGAGGTGAGATTGCGTACATACAACACTTTAACCTATGGGGAGAAAATCATTTACACAAATGAGAATTCAGCCAATAAATTCTAAAATTGAATTCTTTTCCAGAAAGAAAATCATATGCACAAAAAAGGGTACATGTGTTTGTCTGCTTCACGTGCATTTGCTTTGTCCAATTTTGCGAATATTTCATGGTGAATTAACTCTTTGAGCCTGAGCGTCGCACACTACAGACGGTGGTTTTGACAAAATGGACGAGCATCCACACACTGCGGCCGGTAGACCTATGCTTTTATTTATGCGTCTACAACAGTAATTAACTAATAAAAATGTGAAATTTCTTAAATACGATCTTCAACGATGATTCTGCTTTCGTTTTGAAGCATTAAGCCCGAGGGATCTCTATATTGGGGGAAATTGTGATGTAAACACAGAGTAGCGCAGATTTCAATTGAAGAAAGCATTTGTTGACTGGCAAAGCCATGGCTGCCTCACGCTCAAGACGTTACACTCGCCAAGAAGTAACCAATTTGTTCTCAAATATCTCCGACAGTGATGTTAGTGATAATGGCAGTGATGAAGAAGTCATTCCTTCAAGTGAATCCAATTCAGATAGTTCAACCGTAGGAGAATGTGATGAAAACTGAATTCGATCTAGATCTACAGATTCTAGTCCGGACGGCAGTAACTCCATTAGAGTTTGATGTGAATGTGAATGGTGTAAAAAAAAAAAGTGTATATATAAGCTGTTTGAATTGAATTTAAAATTTTAATTTTTTCCTTACTTTTTTCAATGTAATGTGACTTCATTATTGGATTATAATTAAAAAATGGCTAACCCCTTAAAATTGGAACTTTACCTGATTGAAGGCTAATATCTGATGAGCTGAAATAACCCTATCACAAGCTTCTGGATAAGGATTTACTATTTTTTATGACAAGGTATGAAAATTCACAATTCAAGAAATCTTTAGTTTTTGTATTGCATAACACATCGTTTTATCACCATAACATTTTTCAAAATATACCAACTTATTCTTGTTACTCCACAGTTCCATTCAATTGTGGTTGATTTGATATGCCACACTTTGTAGTTGTGGCTCATATGAAGGAAAATATAGCTAAAAGAAAAAGATACCCCCATTCCCAGATCATAGCTTTCTATGACCGGTGGCAAAACATGGAATAGACCCACAGGCTCAAAGAGTTAACAGGAATCAAAAGAAGAAAATGTGTAACGGAATAAAAGCAAAAAAAGAACCCAACAACAGTACCCATCAAAACACAGCACTTTTGATTTGATTTACCCATATTCGATGTTGGAACATTAACACCCAGCTCGGGAAATAATTATTATGTGAATGTATGCTGTGAAAAGTACACCTATTATTATTGTCAGCATCAAGAAACTTCAATACAGGACAACTACAGATGTTAAAAACAAAGAAATAAAAAGTAAAATCAACCTTAGACATTGTTTCATCGCTCAGGTTCGTCCATAGGGTCAGCCCAGTCAACAATCACATCACACTGCCAAAATTTAGGATGGCCAGCCTGGAGTTTCCTTTTAGCATTAGAGGCATGTTTATGCGATTCGTATTCAAGAAACGCAAAGCCCGATTCCTCTGTTTCGGGTTATCCGCAGAGCCATAAATAATGACATCCATCAAACCATCTGTGAAAGAACAGTACATAAGAAGTCACTGTGAAAATTTACATTCATTAGAGATAGGTAAACTAGAGGATGGTGGGCAAATTGGCAACTCTTTTAAGATTATCCTGAATTTTATGTCTTTTCATCTTTTCTTAAGAGTCTATAGTAGATATTCTTGTGCCTTAGAGCATAATCCTTTGGACTAAGTGTGCTAGAGAATATATTTAATATTACTATTATGCACTGAAATAATGCTATCATGAAAGAAGTAATACTGAACAAATAGAAAACATTATGAAAATAAAAGATTGAAGAAAAGAAAGCTGGGGAAAAGAGGGTGATTGCCAAAAACCAAATCAATCTTAATTTTCATACCAGTTCTCTTTCCAAACTCCTTTTATCTCATCCCTGGATTTGTTTTTGGGAATGTTACCAACAAAAAGTCTCAAATTGGCAATAGAAACATTGACCTTCAACTGCTTGCCAGGCCTTATTTCATAGTTATGCATCTGAAATTGATAATGAATGTGATATGCATCAATATATAAAGGACAAATGGATAAATCTTTAGAAAACACGATCCTGTCAAACATTGAAATGTCATTTATTACTAAAAAACAATTTGTCATTCATTACTAAAAACAATTCATTATTCATAGGCATAAATAGAAAATTGTCCAGCTAGAAGTGAAAACCTAAAAAATACATAATAAAAATATCATCTTTTCTAAATCAAAATCATTGTAAAAGCAAGAAAAATTTAGGGGGAAAAATGTGAAGATTTGAAAGTCACTTTTTAAAGAAAAAACAAATAAGAATAGACTTAATCATGTCGACAAAACAATCTTACCTGGTCGACAGCCTCAGATGCTGCATCCCTGTCACAGAAGGTTATAAATCCATATCCTCGATTGAGTCCAGTCATAGGATCCATCATCAATCTCATATCCCAAATCTTGCCACACTTCTCAAAAAGGGGAATCAACTCATCTTCAAATACATCCTTGGGAATTTTCCCACAGAATATCTATCATAAAGAAAGAAAAACGGAATGCTGGCTTTTATAATCAAGTTTCCTTGTAGCACAAACTCCCATAACATCATGAAAACAGTTCTAGTAGACATGTCTTCAAAAAAGGCAACAACACATTGCAAAAGACATATGCAGATATGATATAAGTGATAAAAACAATAAGTACAGCTTCGCTGTGAAGCCTGTTGCTCTAATGGAAATGAGAAGCTATTTTTAAATCTTCAAGTAAGTATCACTTTAAAATGAAGTCAGTGAGGACAAATATTTTGAAGAAACCAATTTAACATTTTAAATGATTCAGGGCTATTCATAGCATACCAAAAACTGACCGCGGCCCAAACAAATTATTGTCTTCCATTTCCCCTTCATTCAGTAATCAAACAATATCAATGAAATCTGTGACTATGATCTATGTTGCTTACGAGGTCATTAAATATTCATAAGCGTTTGTCTATGCTTTCATGTCCACAGAAGGTGGAAATAAAGGTATGGCTTGTGTATGTCGATTTTCACCAGGCAATACCTTGAACTGTCAGGGGATCATGTTATATTACATAAGTAGATGGAATTTTTTTACTTCCACCTACATCTGCTGGGTTGGACCTGCACTACCTGATATAAACGTTTTTCAAAAACTTCACCAGTTCTTCAATTTACTCACCTCATGTCCGCAGCCTGGCTGGTTTGGATCACCCCAGGGGGTGGTCCTCCATACTTCCTTTGACCAGTTGTCACATCAAGGCTGTAGCCAGTGCGGTCCAAAATTTCCTGGTGAAAACAAATATTTTCATAAAGCATGAGAATTATAAGGGGAGACAGGCCACTCAGAGCAATAATTTTTTATGATGAAAACCATACCATAAGAATTAATTTTTATCAAAACAATACCATAAAAGTTCATTCAACCAGGATTTTATCTGAAAGATTGATACTCGATCTTGGTAACAAAGTAGGATATCATGTCACAGCTCTAGGGACTAAACTTTTATCATTAGAATGATATTAATTTAAAGGGCAGAGAAAAAGAAGCACAATTAATTGGCTTCCTGGATGAAATGTTACGTCATATATTCCCAAACCTTCAATTTTGCTTCATCTGGTCCTTTCACCAAAGGAGGCATATTGCCGGCTCTCAGTTTATGCCTGTAGGTCTTCATTTGGCCACACAAAATGCGCTCTTGTTTCCTACATGTTCTAAGTTACTTTCACAGAACTGACGGAGAACTTTAATAGCATCATCAACTGAAAATTCTTTCAGAGCATCCATTGCTCTATCATCTAGGTCAGATTGAGACAATTTACCTGGAAAAATAAATTGTTAGGAAGAGCTCTAAAAATGAGCAAACATAGAACTAGTAATACTAATACATGCACGTAAGTAGAAAATTTTTGAAAATAGTACCTGTATATGAAAGTCAACGATTGATGATAAATAGGTGGATTTGTATCATCCCTTCATCACGTTTGACAATCAACAATGTCAATGCCGTTATGTTATGTAGGTCTCATGTACTTTTTAACAGAACCGTATGTTAACATGCTTTTAACATGTAGAGCAAGAGGACACAAAAGGTTTGAGGTGTTTATGTCATAGAGCTTTGACCATAACATTCAATATTATATTGTTCTACATTCACAGCAGCGTTTAAGTTTAGTTATTTCCTAAAATATTGGGAAATGGCAAGTTATTTGATTTTAAGGCTGTCAGGAAAAAACAACCTGTAGCAGGGCTTCAATTCGAACATAAACCTAATGTTAATATCCAAATGATGATTTTTTAACCCTTTAAAGGCCACGGCCCTATATAAAGGGCATGTCATCATTGGACCGTGAAGAGCCACAGCGCTATATATAGGGCACACCTTGTTTGACCGGGAAGAGCCACAGCGCTATATATAGGTGTACCTTGTTTGACCGGGAAGAGCCACAGCCCTATATAATGGGCAGACCCTGACCTTCTATATTGGAAAATTCCATTGTCCTTTTTAAGGTAAAATGACGTAGTAAATGCTCAAGTATATAGTAAAGTAACAGCCAATGAAAACATTGTTTATTTTTAACTCATAGCGTCCCCAGTGGCCTTGTTATCAATCGGCAAAGTGATGCACTTCACTGAGTAGAGTTCACTGTGTAATCACACTCTTTTGTTCAGCGTTTCATTGTTTGTCAACACAATGAAGATCATTGATGTAAGTGATCTGAGTGTTGTTAGGCAGTCGGTGATGTGAACTGACAACAGTGGCCCCAGCTAAATGTCATTCATGGCTGAATCAACAAATCATAATGACCTAGACATCGAGATAGTTATCAGAGGAAGAAATACCCCTTTTCCCTTCTTGATCTAAAGACAAATAATCAATGAACTAAATTTATGTCTCATATCAAAATATTAATGCCTCATGTTATCAGCTTTCAGAAAATGTATTGTTTTATATGTCTATTATCACTTATAACAGTCATACAGTCCTTTTTCTACCCTAGTCAAAATCTTGGCTTTTCCCTTTGCCATGCGCTAATTTTACCACTCAAGCGGCTGTGGCAACCCCACATCCCAGGAGGTCACTTCCGGTAATATGGAGATCACTACTAGGGTTAAGTCCTAGCATAGGAAAACAATGTCCTTTAAGTAATGTGGATATTGTGAGAAACCATTGTTTGAAAACATACTTAAGCCCTATTTGCCATCAAACCAGTATCTGACAACCATTAAGTTTAAAGATTTGAGACCTACTTCAGACTTGCAAATTTTGTCCTTAATAAACAATTGCAAAGAGACCACAAGAACCTACCAGTTTTATAAATGTTTAGAAGTTCTTTAGCAACCAACTTGTTGATTCCATGATTGAGGAGAGTTTCAGCTTCGCTCTCCTCTTCGGGTGTCAAAACCTCTTCTTTCGTATCCATGTCCTCTCCGTTTTGAGCCATCTGCAGAACAAAAGTGAAAGATTGTGCTACATTCAAAAGATTTGATTACATCCTGCCTAGATCTATGTTGTTTCATTGAACTTACCCTGTCCACTATAGGCGGTGATCTTAGAATAAATTAAGAGGAAACAGCAAGATGAAATACAAGGGAAAGTAAAGACGAAGAGAGAGATAGGATTTCATCCATGAAGGCCGTTTCGGCATGCCCGAAGTCGGCCACCCCCTCTGCTTGCTAGAAGCGACAAGGCATGCAACAGTTCCAACACATCACCGCTCGAGTTTAAAAATAGCTAAGATCGAATCGGCAAGAAATAAGCTGACCTCTTGCTTGTTGCTAACATGCCCCAAGAGACTGCAAGTGACAAGCATGACGACAGATCTTACATTTCAGGTTGTTTTGACTTTTGAGCTGTAAAAAAAGCTTTGAACCACAAAATAAACGTCTTGTGCACAGGTGAACATAAGGCTGAGGGACAAGCATAAGCATTGACAAGCTCGATGATGCAATCAAATCATGAAAAAGAATTTTTTTACGCCGGGGAGGGGGGGTGCCCTCCGGTCGTCAGGGAGTCTCCCACCACCTGGCCACTTTTCATTTGCATCCACTTCGGGAATACAAATGTAAACAAAAGGGACATCAATTCTTAAGGAGTGCCAAATTTTAGGTTTATTTATACCACATTCCTTGCATCATCTAGAATCTAGATTATATAGTGGGGAAAAGACTAGAATCTAGATCTTCCTTTTTATTGTGAGGAGGTGGATACAGCAGTCTGAGCAGTATGACTGAGTGAGAGTGTGCTGCTCCAAAAAGATTTAATTTTATCTCAATTCACACAAAATCTGGATCTAGATATTAGCTCCAGCAATGAGTGGCTGATTTACTCACCAGTGCATCACCCTCTAACATCGAGCTACTAATTATGCCCTGATTGTAGCCTAAGAGTACAGCTGGGACACAGTACTGCTAGTACACTGTGACTCAAACACAATGCCAGTTTACAGATTCCACGGACAGGGATGACGCGGATTCAAGAGCCTTGCCGCATACACACACGGTAAATGGATTAAAGAAAACACATGGCTGCAGGCAGCAAGGAAACGTTTCTTCCCTAGCGGTCTGCATAATTGCTTTGGGAACCATCATGACCTACGTGTCAGTCCGAACCGGCTTACAAACAAAATGAGGTGGCAGCCATCTTTGTCGCAGGTTTCAGACCGGCTATAGGGTACACATGAAGAAGATCGAACTATAACGACATAAGATGACAAAATTTTACACCATGCATGCACTTTTTAACTTGATCAATGAGTGTTTTAAAAACAATATCTCACCTTGGGATCTAATAATAATTTTGAACAACAAGGCCAAATTTCTATCCTAAAGAAAAGACGGCGTCTGTACACGACAAATGAAAAGCAGAAGAGGACACGTGACGTGATGCTTGGGGGTTCAACATTTGTGAGCACGGCTCTCAGCAAAATTACGAAAAGCTACGAAATTATTTTTTCAGGTGATCTGGGAAGAGGATTTTTTGCGTTTTTTTACGATTCTTTCAAGTGCGCTGTCTGTTGAAGCGATTTCGTCGGAGTTTTTTGTGGGGGGGTGGCTGTTGTTGGTGTTACTATTGTGATTGCTATTGTGTCTGTTGCTGTTCTTCTTATTCTTTCTCTTCTTCGTCTTTTCCTTCTCTTTTTCTTCTTTCTTCTTCCTCTCCCTGTTCTTCTTCTTCTTCTTATTATTATTATTATTATTATTATTATTATTATTATTATTATTATTATTATTATTATTGTTGTTGTTGTCTTTATCACTTTTATTATTATTGCTATGATCGTTATCATCGGTAGGGCCTATCGTTATTATTGTCGTTCTCATTATTATTATCATCGTGTATCGTGATTTGTGAGTTTACTGATAGTGGAATTATAATACAAGTATATGTATGTCGTAGGCCTACACATTATCACCTGAGGACAGCAACGCTTACGAGTAACTTTGAACTGAAACATGGGGTGGAGGGGGACAAGATGAGGGGGTCGGATTTGTCAACATCCTGTGAAATGTTCAATCAAGAAGATTTTTATATGATACCGTAGCCAAACATTTATAATTGTTTTTTTCGTAATTAGCGCATCAAGGGTAAAAAGATACGAGCGAAGAACATGTGACTTCCTTTTGAAAAGAAGACTAACAGCAAATAGTAAAATAAACAAAGAATATCGCGCTCTTTCTTTCTGCTTTTATTTATTTTTTTAGATAAGTAGGACGATACATTTTATTTCTGTTTATTTCAAAATGGTCTCTCATTTTCCACAGATGTTGTCTGTTAGTTTTTTCGTGCGAGAACCTCAAATTCTCACATCTAACTCTATGATGCAACCTATGTTGGAATACAGTAATTGCATTTGGAGTCATTTATCTAAATGGTAATAAATTATTATTGAAAATGTCCAAAGACGTGCTCCATGTACTAAATTATTACCCCGTACCGGTACAGAATCTAAATGGTAATAAATTATTATTGAAAATGTCCAAAGACATGCTACATGTACTAAATTACTACCCCGTACCGGTACCAGAAATAAATCATATGTCGTAATAGGGACGCCTAGGAAAGATTGAAATTCTTAGCACTTTCAACTATAGATGAAAGCTAGGGAATCTTATTCAGCTATTTGAAATAGTCCATGGTAGTGATAACCTTGAAATGAAACTGTTTTCGCCTGTTCACATGTAACATCTACTCGAGGTGGTAAGTTTTAAAATGTATATGATGGGTTATTCTACGACTATAAGGCACAAAAAGGGTCCTGAGGGAGGCATTTTTACTCAAAATTGAACAAATCTGGTTTTTGTTTTTGTAATATAAAAATAAATAATATACATTTTGCATTTGTTATATCGATATACACATTAATACAAATCACATAGGTAAGAGCGTCATTTCAGCAGGAATGTTGTAATTAAATGGGTTTTATCGTGCTTCTTGAAGGTAGGCTCGGTTGACATTTATTTGACGGAGTGAGCGGTAGAGATCATTCCAGATAGATGAAGTAAAATGAGCAAACGATCTTTAGGAAAATTTCTTTGATCCGTATTTAGGTACCCTAAGTAGGCGATGATCACCTGATCTCAGTGACCGGGATGGAATGTACCATTCAACCAGGTCGGTGAGATAGTGAGGGTGTTACCATTGATGCATTTGCAACACAGGACTCCGACTTTATTGATCACTCTGGCTCTAATGAGAAGTCAGTGTGGTTTCAAAAACATTGGAGTCACGTGTTCTCGCTTGTTTTTCCAAAGCAGAAACCTGGCAGCTTGATTTTTAAACACTGCAGCTTATCAAGCAAAAATTCTGGGGAGTTTGACTGAAGGGAATTACAGAATAGACGTGTAAAACCCAATGAAAGATCAGTGTTTTAAACAAGTTTCAGTTAAGAAGGTTGAGAGTTGTCCGATGCGACGAATTTCACAATACTGATACATGTAGGCCTATATCAATTTGCAAAGATGTGCCCCTTGACGCTCCATTGACAAGTTATTGCTGAAGAAAACTCACAAGTGTTTTGCTTTTTGAGAAAATGTTACAATTAAGTCATTGATACAGATATATTTTTCGTGTAAAAGAGATTCTGTGATTGTTTGGATTACAAAACAGAACATCCGTTTTGCCATCATTCATTTTTAGATTGTTTGCAACCACCCAGTTCTTCACATCCTCAATACAATATTGCATATGTGATCAGGAGTGTCAACATTGCTTGGTTTTGCAGATGAATACAATTGAGTATCATTGGTGTACATGTGATATTGGACAGTATGTTGTTTTACTACAACACCTAAAGGTTGTGTATACAATGTGTACAAGATTGGTCCCAGTAAGGAAACCTGGGGCACACCAAGGTCAAGGGAAAAACTGGATGATTGCAATCCTTTTACTTGAACTGATTGTGTGCGACCGACAAGGTAAGACTCGAACCATTTCAAAACTGTTCCCGATATTCCAAAAGTTCTGAATAGGCGCTCAGTGAAATGTCGTTTTTACCGTAAATTATATAAGCTAACCCCCCCCTCCATTTTGTCAATTCATCGCATCCCCAGAAACTAAGGCTGGGGTTATTTAAATATGAGGTAGGCCTATTCAATAAACTCATCCTTTTTGTTTCATCTTCTTCTTCATGACAACTGACCAACTCAATTCTTGAGTAGGCCCTAGTACTGTCGGCGCGCATATTTTGTTGTCAATTAACCCCAAGACGTTATCCAATTTTGATTTTAAAGTGATGTCTTTAATTCGTATTAAAGTCTTCAGTGCAACTGTGGAGTTTGATTTCTGTTGATAGTCCATTCCACAGTCTTAAGGGGAGGGGGTCCTGAGAAGGCCTACATATATCTAGTTTATTGTATTATTGAACACAGCCGTTCATTCCTTTCACATTGGTACATGTGCGCAATTCTTTGAACTTCAAGATTTTTAAAAATACGATGCCGGCCTAATTTTGAACACATTTGTTGAATATTACTATAAAAGCTAGTCCTCATTGTAATCAGCACAGTGTAATCTATCAGAAGAATGTACATAAGACAAAAGCTATTCAATAGTGCCTTAGATCGTCATGAAAATACGTGACATATTCTATGCATCTGTTATCGAAAGATGGTGTCCGAAAATAGTACAAGGGAACCAAGGTAGTTGAAACTGGGTCGATAAGTAAAAGTTGAGGGCCTCTCATGGTTTTGTTACGTTTTAAAGTATTACCCTACTCAATTCTATTTTTTAATGCGGAAAAACATTCACATAACGGAAAAAGATAATTTTAAATTCGATGTTCTCATAATGCATCACTTTCGCATTCATTCTCCCACGTCACGCGACAGTGGAATTTACATTGGTTACCCACCCCCGAGTCATAGACTTAACAACGGCTAAATGCTGACGATAGCGCTACATTTACTATCTTTTTAATTTATGTCCAACACAGTTTCGCCTTTATTGAAAAAATAAAATACGTTCATGAACATTGAAGATCTAAAGTATACAGATTAACTAAATCGATGACTGTGAAAACAAGTAGAATGTTGTCATTGTTAAAAGCAATGAAATTATGATAATCACTGATATAATAAAAAAAGACAAAAGAAAAACAAGGAGACAGCCGAACCATCAGGGCAAGGGTGGAGGCAGAAATGAAGAAAAAATTGTCTACAAAACACTCTCGTGGTTATAACAAAGGATGGAGTGGTCTGTAAAGCTAGTAACTTGAAATATTCCATTGGAAATAACTTGAAATGGGCCTAATGTATTATAAACGCATGGGGCATTTTGCTGTTTACAAAACACACGGTTTGAAATGTGAATAAGCCCTAATAAGTCATAAGTGAGTTTAATGTAAAGGCACCAACCAGTGTGATGCAAAATGGGAAACAGAAAGGAGGATGAAAGAGGGGGGTAGAGATATGAAAGAAAATCAAGAAAGAGAGGACAGATAACAAGAACGAGTACAATATATTGAAGGGAAACAGAGAAAAAGAGATACAAAAATGCAATCCTTGTTTATGCATCCCCCAGTACTTATTATGCATACATGGAAAAGCGGCTTAAAAGGAGGGGGGGGCTGCTGGGAGCTTGGGGGGGGGGTTAGTTTGAAGAGATACACACTTTAAGGCTTCATGAATGAGTTCAGCAAGGCGAAATTAGAGGTAATAAATTGGGAAAGTCATTTCTGAAAGTTTAAGAATGTATTCTTCTTTTTGTTGTCTGACGAAGGGTTATACCCGAACGTCACGTGTTTCTTCTGTCTTTATTGGTTGAGTTGTCACTTATTGTCATTTATTACTAATTATTATCAAAGACACTAGATCTAGTTCTAAACGTCTTTGGTATTACATTAGTTAGTTCGTGAAGTGTGTTAATGAGGTGCTGAACCATTACAAAGTTGGATAGGCTATCAGTCTAAAATGCAGCATTTTCTCGTGCTGTTTGAGAAAAGTTAAAAGAACAAGCGAAATGTCGTGTTGGAAAAAATTGATATTTTTGGGTTATCATAATAACAAGATGTGCACAATATGATGCCCGAAAAAAATTACACCATTTTTTTTTCTGTTTGTTTTCATAATCAGGCACACAACTTCCTTCACTATATCTATCCAATCTAAAAATATTCTATGCCTCCTGGTTCTGTCGTTAGTCTGTTCCGATGTACACGAATACGATGTTGCACTTTCAATATGGCTGGCATGCAATTTGAGTATGATGAAGAAGGAGGCACATTTTTCTACTTCTTGCTCTCGTTCTGGGCCTTAGTACTTTTTCCTTCAACTTATTTTCTCTGGCCAGCAAGAAAAAAAAAGGTACGTCCACATTGTGGTAAATCGTCGTCCCTTGTGTTGTCTTCTAGATCTATATTTTGTTGAACAGCATCACATCCCCCGCTGGTGACGATGATAATGATGATGATGACGATGATGATGCAGACGGTGAGATGACATGTTGATAATCCCAGTCTGGTACTGGGATAATGAAAAAGGAGTTTCGTAGTCGGGCCTCAAGTGAGGGACATAATAAAAATGGTTTAATTTAGAGGGAAGAAATAAAAAGTTGGAATGTGGTTGTAAGAAAGTAAATTGTAAATGGTCTGTTGTGTTATTATGTTATGTGAGGTTGCTCTCTTTCTCTCTGTCTACTCTCTCTCTCTCTCTCTCTCTCTCTCTCTCTCTCTCTCTCTCTCTCTCTCTCTCTCTCTCTCTTCTCTCTCTCTCTCTCTCTCCCCCCCTCTCTCTCTCTTTCCCCTTTCCCTCTTTCTCTCTCTCTCTCTCTCTCCCTTTCCCTTCCCCTTTCCTCTCTCTCTCTCTCTCTCTCTCTCTCTCTCTCTCTCTCTCTCTCTCTCTCTCTCTCTCTCTCTCTCTCTCTCTCTCCTCTCTCTCTCTCCCTCTCTCTCTCTCACAGGGTGACATGGTGTGAAACTGAAGACATCAGACTGCGACAAGAGATTAAGGCATCAGGAAGGATTTCCATAGTCGGGATATCGCCCAAGGGACATAATAAAGAGGGTTTATTATTTTGAAGGGGTGGAATAAAAAGTAAAATAAAGAGGTAGTGGGAGGAGCTACATTCAATGTAGGCCAATCAGAGATCGTGTGACATTACTGCGACAACGGATGGGACTGAAGAGTAACGCCAACGGGCAGAACACCAGCAGTTTAATGAGTGAGTGATGATAGACTGACTGATTGATGAACACGAGCAGTTCAAATATGACTATGACTGGACCCAAATTTTATCGTAAATCGGACTGAGACTGAAAGCAACCATGTAGATCTAGTTCGAGGTAGCATTGGACTATGGAGACATGTTGTTATCAGGAAGAGCGGGTGTCTCGTTTATATATGAGCATGTTTTGTAAACGTTTTACCAGTCCATGTTACCTAATTTGGGTATAATTGCACTTAAGCACCACCAGGCAGTATCGAATTTGAAAATTGTTAAATGATACTGTTTGCACTCTATCGCCGATGTGACTTGATCACTAAAAAATGCATACATACCACGATCATGCTCTCACTCTCTCTTGCTGACTCAGGCCGACTAACTGCGACGATGTAGGCTAGCGTAATAATGATTCCCTCCTTTCACTTCTCACTGATCAGAAGCCTCCGTGACCGAGCCTGAAAAAAAAAATACTGACATGACCGTTGGACACTTGACAGTGCTCTCTCTCCTTACTCTCGCCACTCCCCTATATCTCTGCTCTGTGGTCCCATCTCCTCTCGGCCTAACGAAGTGACCAAAGAGAAGACAAAATCCTCTGTGAAACCCTTTTGATTGTGTTTTATTTGTTATAAGTGAGCATGCAAGAAGTTTTGGGTAGAAGAGGTTAGAAAAACATTTTTGAAGGAATAAAGATAACTATAAAGAAGGCGTTAGCGCTCGTGTACTGCTTTCTTCAACAGGTTAGTCTCGAGAAGGCAGTGTTGGAAACCTCTGGAGATAGTTACAACTGTCAAGAAACAAGTTGCAAGACTCACAAATTGTTTTTTTTATTGTAGGGAAGTATGTCTCGAGACGTATGATGCGGAGGGGTTTAAGAAAATTGGTGGGGGGGTGAACATATCTTTTATTATTAACTATCTATCAACTATCCCTTACCCTGCTCCCTTAACCTAAAGTGGAAGCTTCCCCCCCCTCCATCCGAAGCAAGTGTAGGTTGCTGGGGAAACATTCCAATAGCTTTGTTGCCAGGCAGTCCCGTGGAGTTGGAGCTGTGAAAAATTCTAAATTTTATCTTGCCCACAGTGAAACCAGTAGGAAAGAAAGAAGATGGCTTCTGTGGAGGTTATAGACTCGACTTGGTATTTCTTTATGGATTATTGTGTCTACTAAAGGATTTCTGTCCATTGAAATGTGCTAGAATGATATATAAAGATGGTTTGATGAATATTATCTTTACTTTATAATTGAATTAAAGTCACCAGCTTAAAAAAACATAGGAACCCTGAATATGGAAGTCCTCCCAATTATTGACTTTTGCTCACTAGTACAATGTCAATAGTATTCTCGACTACGACTACAGAAATCTGACCATTTCCCTTTCGTGATTTTCACTGTCTGTCTTCAACAGTGCAGCCGACTGCATTTTGACTTCTATAGACTGAGTCCAGCTGATACTAAATGAAATGGCTTTACACAATCTACCTTTTCTTTCTTTTATCATCTTTTTGTTCTTGTGCCACCTCTGTCTTTTAATTTTCAGCAGTTTGTTCAACTTATTGTTAATAGTTATCTTAATAGTAAGGGGGCCAGTGTGAAAATGTCTAAAATGTAATGATGTTATACTGAAGAAGAACTGCCAACGTTATCAGACCTCCTCAGGGCCTACATTTGTAATTACTGTGTTACTTTTTTCTCTCAAATGCAACAGATGAAAACGAGAATAAAAGAAAGTGCCAGTGCCCTTCTTGTCAAACAAAGAGAGCTATTCTTGCCAAAGAAAACACATCAATAAAACCTACTGCCACGTAAGTATGATACAGTATACTCTTTCAAATTCTCAGAACTGTTGACCCCATAGCTTTGCACCTTTTAAATCCTTTTATTTTGTGTGTATTGTTTTCTCATACCAGTATACATCATATGTTGGGATGAAAACAATTGATTAAGTCGTCACCTTGAGATATGGTGGACGGCATAAATTTCAATACAAATGTAGATGGGAGTGGCAGTGGCATGTAAATGTAGGCGTAAACAAGGACCGCCAGACGCAGCCTCAGCTGACATTAAAATCATTGACTCACGAGAGCGGTGAGTTTGACTGCAGATCCCGAAAAGGACCGTCAAGCTATGGGGCACGCTGACATCGCAACTGTAGTGCCAATGAATGGGGTAGAGGACAGCGTGCACCGCTGGGTACCGCTCAGACTCTCGCCAAACAAAAGTAGGAATAAGACAGAGTTGATTTCATTGACAATTTGGTAAGTTGCGAGCAAAGTAAGATCGAGACGACAGATAGAAGTTGATTTCATAAGTGGCGAGAGATCGAACCTGGGTTCCCATTAGAGCCTCCGCCTCTCACTCCATCCAGTACCCTGTTGTATTTCTGACAAAGAGTAGTGACAAGACTGACACATAGTAGACCGGGACGGCTTCAGAGTAGTCAACGACAATCAGTATAGCATCAGTCAGCAAGGGCGAGAGACTTTATTTCTTGAGCAGAGTACATATCTTCATCACACAAAATCATAATAGCAGGGCAGCGGTTAGGCAGCGTGTCTCTTTCGTCTCTCCGGTACCCTCACATCAGCAGTCACACCTCTTTATGCCCTCAACTGCACCCCAGCAGCCAACCAGCATTGTTACATCTCCCATCCAATCACAACACACGCTCGCTCCTGATCACTCCGAGACCAGTGGCAATTTCTAGCAAGAAATTTTCCCAATTGTACTAATTTCAAATTTCAATGGCGTATAGTAAACAACAACAATGACTAATTTAAAAACCAATTGCGGCATTCAAAACAATGGCAAAATGTCTTAATCCTAACAAAGAACAGTAGTGATGCATGCAATGATAACGACAAAATAATCAATTAAAGACAATGAAAGTGAAACAATGCCTGTATGCAGGCAAGAAAAATTGAATTCTTAGATTAAGGGAAGAAAGAACAAGTTTCAAATTGATATCATGACAAGGTCTCAGCCAGCGCTTCATGGCTGTATAAAATGTATTAGTGATGATTGCCTATATAATTGGCAAATCGGTAGGCAAGCATCCGGCAGACGCACACATTTCAGCTCCAAGTCAGTGAAAAGCTAACGTTACAGTGCAAAATACCCTAAGCAGAATCATTCTCAATTCGCGGGGTTTATACAAGACACGAGAACACACAAATTCGCAATACACTCAACACGACGCACACCACCAGGGCAACACACACTTACTAACACAAACGCAGGTGGACAACAGGCACGTTGCATTGGCTTCCCAGCACACACTTGTTACTTTTTGCAGCCAAGAGTCCGCACCTTCTAGTTTTATGGGGCGGTTGTTAGTAATGTTAGTTAGTGTTACTGTTACTCATAAAACGCACACACATCTCTCTTCATACATATCCTAACGGGAAGAACTGTAATAAACAAAATGATAAAGAATGTTTATCTTAGGACAAATTGACCCCTGCTACACAAATATTTAGTCATACTCTTTGTCACTCTCGCATCTCAACAATTTTATTTTTTTGATTGTGATAGTTAAAGAGATTGGTATTCAGTTTATTTTCTTCTTGGGCCTCTGTAAACAAATAAGTTGTAAAAGTGGTCAGGAGAGAAAGAATTTTAACATAACATAATATAAAGTTACATTTAGTAATTTAGATTTATCATAGTAACATTTAATAGAAAAAGATACTTACATATGACAGAATTTATGTTTATTGCTCTCCTTAAGGCCATATTGACCTGGCAACATTCCCATGAGGTTTTATAGTTGGCAATTCACAGTTTGTCTCTTTGTCATGGGGTAAAAGGAAGAATCTTTATAAACAAAATTGGTTGGGTTTTATATAGGGACACGTAAAAAAAAAAAAAAGAGGGAGCCTGTCATGTGAATTCACTCCGCAGACAGTACTACAGGTTAAATTCAATGAGATTTGAGAGCTGGTAGAGCGTTTTCAACTGGCTGTTTTTTATCTCATTAATATTGAAACTGTTATATATATATATATATATATATATATGCACACATACAGAGAGAGAGATGAATGAATTTCATTCAATTTTAGATAAGGAAAGCGAAAATATACGCTTTTAAAAATTGAAACTTCACTGAGGTGGACACAAATTCTGAAGCCAAATTGGTCCGTTAGTTTCTTTATATTTATAATAAAAGCATTTTCAGCTTTACTTTTAATATGGAAAGAGATGTTATATGGCTTTTTGTTCCTTGGACCTGACTCATGTATTTAATTACAGATATAATGCTGACAATGTTATCTAATAGTTAAAGTCAAGACTGAAGACTACAAGGTCAATGGTTCAAATCTTGGTTGACATCAGACCCAATAGGGTAGCTGTAGCTGGGTGGTAAAGACTAACAATCCTACGTCCTTTTAAGTTCTTAGTTTTAAGAATTTTTAAGGAGAATTTTTGTTTTAATTCCTCAGAAAAATTGGTCTGGCTGTTGGATGGATAATATTTATGCTTTTAGTATGGAAAGTTTCCATGATCCAGTTAGATTATGTGGAATATGACCCATTTGGAGAACTCGAAATTGACAGGGTAAGTACGTTTGCAATATCAACTGAAATAATATGTTCCTGATACTGGAGTAATGAGAGCCAGAAGAAATTTTAATTAATTTATTTTAAACGTAATGTGAAAAAGATAATAATTTCTGTATCTTTGTACTTAAAATACCAGGAAAAAGCAACTATCAGTCAAGATAAAAATTGGATGAAATTGAAATATATTATAAATCTATTCTCCTTTTTAAGGTTCGAGATTCATATTTTTTGTTTCTGGTATTTACTACAGGGAGCAACTGCAGGAGAGATCAAGAGGGCATACAGAAAGCTGAGTTTGATTTATCATCCTGATCGTGAGACTGGAGATCCTAAAAATTCATGCGGATTGCTAAAGCTTATGCTGCGTAGGTTTAGTAACGGTTGTTGCTTTCGATTATTGAGATATTATGAACAAAATTAATAACTTTGAAATGAAAAGAAGAGAAAGAAATTGATTTCATGTTTTCAAGTAAGGAATTGAGATTTTAACCATACGTCAACATTGTTTGTAATTGACTTTATTTTAGAAAAAACCCATCCCGGTTCAAACAAAATAATGTAGATCAAATTTTAAAAGGTTAAATGATTTAAATACAATCCATTTTATTTTAAGCTTGACCGATGAAGAATCCCGGAAGAATTGGGAAGAATATGGAAATCCAGATGGACCAGAAGGTGAGAGATTTTATATGAAACGTTTCACGCAAATTTTTATTAGAGGTAACAAAAAACGTTTTTGATTCTAAGATGGTAGTTCAATATATCTATTACAGTAGTGACCACCTAAATGCCCATCGTCTTAATGCCCGTTTCGCCTAAATGCTCGCAATTGCAGTGAAACCAAAATTTTTCTATATAAACTGCCCCTCTAAATGCCCGTTTCAAAACCCCCATGCCCGTTTTCTCTGCTTCCCAGGCTCTTAGGCGGTTACTGCTGTACTTGTATGTGTGACATTAGACCACTCATGACGTGTTATTTTCCTTCGATTTCTACTCTTTTGTACCATAAGCATGATTCTTGCTTTGTTTTCAGCTACTCGATTTGGCATCGCCTTGCCAAAGTGGATTGTTGAAAGAGAGAATTCAATGTGGGTAAGGAAAATTTTGCATGCAAAAGTGGGAACTTTTATGTGTGCTATTCAGAAGCAAAATAACAGCAGATAAAATCAGACCTGTTTGGTGTTTTGTGAAAAGGGCTATTGATTTCTTGATTTTTTTTCTAAATTTTATAGAAATCCTTTTTTCTTAGCTTTGAGGTTCTGTCATAATTAAGACTGCAACATTATCAGCTTGACCATGACAATAATCTGCAGTAAATATACACTATAATGCAAGTAGATATATGCAATATAATGGAAGTAGATATACATTATAATGAAAGTAGATATATTTTATAATGCAAGAAGACACACTGTAATGCAAGATATCAGTTTAAAGGGAAAGGCGGCACCTGGGATGGGTGATTTTGGGTCAAAGTATCAAAATTGGGGTAATGGCACTTTCTTTCAGTTTAACTCATCGAATTCCTTCAGAACAAATCATTTATGATAAATTCACCTCTTTTTTGTCAAAAACGGCATTTGAAAGTGACCCATACCACCACTTTTTGAGAAAATCCTTTAGAAGAACACACAAATAGCCATTTATTGAGGCCTAAATAACTCATTCACCCCTGTGATAAAATGGATCCGCTCATGCCCTTTGGAAACTTTTGCACTATCCCCTATCATACAGTCATCCGTTACACATTCAATCAAATGCCTTTATTTTATGATAATTTTTCCATTGCTTGATGTCAATCGGTGTGCTCAAGGACTCATCTCCCTTATATGGTCATAGCTATGTTTGGTTTTACTATCTCTCCACGGAGAAGGCCGGATGTCTCAATTGAGGTTTCCGCTGCCCCCGGCGCCCAATCGGAAACCAGTTTCTACAGTGCCATGGATCCGCCCATACCCATTGGAAAGCTTGCACTATCCTCTATCATGCAGTGACCCGTTACACATCTAATTAAATCCCTTTATTTTATAATAATCTTTCCATTGCTTGATGTCAATCGGTGTGCTCAATGGCTCATCTCCCTTATATGGTCATAGCTATGTTCGGTTTTACACTCTCCACGAAGAATGATTTTACTCTCTCTCCACGAAGACTCGCGGAGACGGCCGAAGGTCTCAATTCGAGGCTTCCGCTGCCCCCGCGCCCAATCGGCAACCAGTTCCTACAGTGGCGTGTTTTGTTTCCCGTACCTTCAGTATATTTTCGCTTTCCCTATACTAATAATACTCTTGTTTACATGTCAGCACGTGATGACAGTTGCGATTTTTTTGAATACCGTTATTAGTATTATTGTCATCTATAGTTGTTATCACAGTGTCGAAACTAGGTATTGGTTTTTGTATGCGGTGTTTTCTTTATTGATAAGTTGTCTTTCATCATTCAAAGACAGTAAGTTTCATTTTGTGACTATTTTTATTATTGTTTACAAGAAAAGTGTGTAAGATCTCTATCTTCATCATGCCAAAACATGAACCTGTCATTCCAAAATCTTGCAGAGGTTGAAACGTTGAATAATTGATCCTGCTGTTGAAATAAGTGAGGAAATACATAACGTGATGGCAATGTGCTTGTCACATCCTTTCTTTCATCTAGTAGTAGTAATAGTAGTAGTACTGTAGTGCTCGCACAACATTGACAACCACTACCATCCGCACTCTGCCCGTTGAATTTGTCAACCTTTCCTCCACCTCTGGTTGATCCTTTGGCCTTTGATGTCAATGTCCCTGCTACCTCCCGTTCATTTCCTTTACCCGACCCTTTACGCATATCGGTTGGTAGCAGCACTACTGTCGATCAACAGAGCTTTGATATAAATGTAATACCATCCGTTGAAGGCATTGCGGGTCCCTCCCGCTCGAGACGAAAGTTCGCATATTTATCGCCTTTCCAAGCAACGAGAACAAAAAAGACTCCAACCTAGCGACTATGTGATGAAGGAAAATATGAATGTGAGACTGATGTCAAAATCATCGCTCACGCATCGACAAAAAAGTACAAAACCATACCACGTTCAAACATTAAAAACACACACATGTACAGTTTGAATCACAAAAAATATAACATATTTTGATAGAGGGAGGATACATCTTTATTTTGATCTCTAATGCATGATGTTTTCAATCAGTACTGAAACTGTAGTGTTAATGTTAAGTTACCAAAATTTACCAAAAATCAGCGTTTTCGCCCCGTAGTGCAGCAGTTTGGGCTACCTAATGAAAGAATGCAAGGCGAAGATGAGAGAAGCAAGAAAAAAAGACTTGAAGAACATACAAAAATAGAAGGAAAACCATCCTATGGCGCTGGGATTGTTTAGAGGGCCGTCTTTGGTTAGAAATTTCACTTGTAATGCTATTTCTGTGTTTTTCTCAAAACTGTGTTTTTTTTATTACTTAGGTCCATTTATCTCAGACACAGGTCATCATATTTCATTCAAACTTCGTAATCTTATGTCAGTTATTCATGTCTTCAGTTTGTCAATGGCGTTTTTTTGTTTTCTATGAAACTTTTTTTATGATTTCTTTGGTATGAAAAATGCGTAGTGTCACTATATGTTGACATCACAAAACGAAAAAACCCATAAAATTTGTTCTATTTGCAAAAGTGGCTTGTCAAAATTAAGATGAGGTTAGTGTAAACATCCTGTACAAATGACAAACAAATTAAACCCATAGTGATCGTGAAATATGGACCTAAAATTTGCAACAAAAATCCAAGATCACGGTTGTGTTTTAGCATTACCATGGCAACAGAGCTAAAAACTGGAAAATTTTGCCTATGACATCGTTTTGGTATCCTTTCACAATTATTTGACCCCAAAATTTGAAATTAAATCAACATTAAGAAAAAAGGTCTCCTTGTGCCGCCTTTCACCTTAAATATTTACACTGAACATCACAGCTTCATTTGAGTTTTTACACAATGCTTTTATATTTCATGTATTAAACAATTATATTTTGTCTTTCTGACCGTTTAAGATTTTCTCTTTGACCGGATTATTAATTCAAGTTTTAATTCTGTAATTTTCTTATTCACAGGTTTTGGCAGTGTATGGCCTTGTCTTCATCATCATTTTACCAGTAGTTGTCGTAAGTAGTAGTTGTCTTTTTATCACCCTATTGTTTTTACTATTTGTATACGAGATGAAAATGTGTCTTATATTATGCGTTAGAAATTCATACATTTTATATTTAGTCTGAAAAAATATTGTAATACATTAGCAGTTTCATGAAATATTGCTAGTTAATACGGAATTGTAATTTGTGTGCGTTTTTTTTCTGATTGATTTCTATATCCTTGAATGTTGGGAAAAGTTTATAAATCTCTTCAGTGTATTAAAAGATAATGATAAGAAACATACTAGGAGCTGCAGCTCTTTTTGAAATAAATGCATTTCATTATTTCATGATGTGCATTGTGTCTGTGTAAAAATGTTTTCACTTTAGGATGGTTGAAGATTTTCTTGGTTTTATTTCTCTTTCCCTTTTTCCATCTAAAGGGTGTCTGGTGGTATCGATCTATCAAATTTAGTGGTGACCAGGTGTTGTTGGATACCACCCGACTCTATTCCTATTTTATCAACCGTACTTCAAACATGATTCTGAAACGTGAGTATTTTTTCAGTTTGAAAGTAAAAAAAAAAAAAAAAAATAGACCTTATTTTAAAATAGCTGACTTTTTGATTCATGCTTTGATGTATTTTAATCACAGGAGAATGATTTAATCAATCAAAGATATCATATTATGAATATTTCGCTACTTTTTTTGTTTTTTTGTTGTTGTTTTTTTGTTTGTTTTCAGTTTTTAAAAAATCATTATGTGGATGTATTATTAATGAAATCTTCTGATGTGTGTAAAGTTTTGTTTTATGATCTTTGACTTGAAGAGCATAATATGCATGAGATTTTTCAATCACATTGTTGAGGTTCACATGCCTTTTTTGGGTTATTTTTTCATTTGATGATTCATGAGTGTATATGTAGGCTGTGATTGTGTCAAGTTGCAAGTCAATTTGAATTGCAATATTATTGTTGTGATTGTGTCAAGTTGCAAGTCAATTGGAATTGTAATATTATTGTTGTGATTGTGTCAAGTTGCATGTCAATTTGAATTGCAATATTATTGTTGTGATTGTGTCAAGTTGCAAGTCAATTTGAATTGCAATATTATTGTTGCTGTATGAGAAGTAAAATAGCATTTAACAAAATGGCTTTAATATGTGTTCAACTTTAAAAAAAAAGTAATCTTTTTACTTTTTGTCACCTATTACAGGGGCTATCATGATTCTTGGGGCTTCTTTTGAGTTTGATCGAGCACATAATGCAGAAATTATTGAGAGGCCAACAGACAATGAGGAATTACCTGTGGTAAGCCACAATGTTTATTGTTTGTTCCTGTATGCATTAATAGATGAAAGTGAGTCGATATGATAATACTTATAGTGTTATTACTGAAAGTAAACAATATAACCCTCATTGTACAAGTCACAATCAGATTAAAAACTTGAGTCTTGTTTCTTTGTGTATGAAACAACCCATTAGAATAATGACCCTTGATCAGTCTTGTTTTTATGGTACACGTTTTAATTGAACAAATTTTCATCCCATTAAGCGTTAAAATTAAATCCAATGCTTTGGCATTGTTTTAGTATAATTCAGTTTATTTTTCATTTTTATTTACGATATTCTTTTTAAAAAAAATCTGTATCAGCTCATCAGACAGCTTCAGAATGTTCAAGAAAAAAATAGAGAACGCCCACTTTGCTGTGCTTATAGTGTGAAGGCCCAGCACTTTTATTGGCACACTTTCAAAGGATACCCCTTTGCCTGAAACTCTTGGTCATGGTATGTATAAAACGAGATGATGTTCTCTTCCTAGAAAAGACAATAGACAGCTTGTTAAATTTTTAGAACGTTAATGTGATAGTGACTTTCGAATTAGTCCAGGCAAGGTGTAGACCTCTCAACCAAAAGGTAGTGGGTTTGAGCCTCGTCAATAGTTGAAATATTTTCTTCAGTTTTTTTTCTAGCAAAATCTACTCCCCTGATCCAGGTAGGTGGATCGACACCTAGTCCCATTGGAGACGGATGATGAAAAGGAGGTCCCGTATGCAGATCACAACACTCTGTGCACATTAAAGACCCCTTGGCTGTTTACAGGGCAATCCGGGCAAAATTAAAAATCCTACCAAAAACCCCGAGATCACCTTAATTGTGGATGTGGGAAAATCAAATCAAATCAAGTGAAAATATTACCAGACTGCGAAATGAAATTACTTTATTATGTAATTCACAGAATTAAAAACTTTTGTTTTTACAAAGTATGATCTTGGTACCATTTTTAAGAGTTATATTTATCTCCTATTGCTCAATTAAGTTTTTGTAATTTCTTAACGGTTTAAGAAAAGTAGTTAAACAATTTGTTGACTCACTGAAACTCACTGTATTTTTACTAGAAGTAGGTAAGTTCCATACCCAGAGTTGAGCGTAGGGCAATCATGGCTGACCCAGATGTTTTTTTCCATGACGTTGTACTCTTGGGAAAAGTACTTCACTCTGTATTCCTCACTTGACTCAGGTGTGAATGAATACCCAGCTATATGTAGAGAAAAATGTTATCAGTGTTAGTATGAAGCACCTAACAGGCTACTGGACTGTTTGCTCCCCAGGGAGTTGAGAAGGACTTTGAATTAAATGGCCTGCCGGGAGATAAATGATAAACAGTTTGTGAGCCTACACTTGTGCAGGGATATGGACTATAAATTCTTCTTTACCTTTAATCAGGAGTATAGTCCTGATTTTTCTAGGCATGCAGCATGATCATATCAAATCAAGTTTGTTGGGTCCGTTTGAGGAAATTAAGCTTACTCATAGGTGGTAGTTACCATTGCTTGTCATGCCACCTTTTCTTTCGCTGAGTCTGAAAAGACTAGGTACCCATTTCGCTGCTGGGTCGACAGAAGGGCTAGAAAAGTTTGCCTGGACTGGGAATCAAACTCAGGCCTCCTGGAGTATAGTCAAATGCTGTATTGACTGAATTACTGGCACCTCTCTATTTTATTTATTTTACTGGCATTGCTAACGGTATTGCTCGAGCATGTACTGGCATTGCTAAAACTAAAATATAGGATAAATGTTTTAGTTTAAATTTGATTGAAAAACTCAGGTGGTTTGAGCACTGTAACATAATTTATTATACGTTGTTTTTATGTTGATAAATATTTATTTGGCAGTATTGGGTTTCTCCACTGTCTTAATTTCTTCATTCTCAGACTGTCCTTTTGTTGATAAATGCATATCTTGTTCATATTGTTTTATGGTATACTTTACAAGTGTTTCGGTATCTGTGTCGTAATAATAATCAAAAAGGTACAGGATCTTTTAACACATCAAATGAACAGGTTTTTTTTGTTCTCATTCAAATCCACAGATCAGAGGTACCTTTTAAAAAAGTGTCCTTACCTCATCAATGAGATGGTGAATATCTGTGCTGGCTTGGTGGCCATGGCTATGTCTGGCAGAGGTTTGTTTATGTTTCATTAGTAACATGGTTTATGGTTTAGTACTGCCCTGTGCACTGTTTAATGCTATGGACAATTGAAAAATATTGGCAGTGTAACGATAATAAATAGGTTATAAAAGGAAGCGCATGGCTAGCCCTGTCTGCTTGTGGGATTCTATGCAACAACCAATGTTAAACTATTGCTTTCTACACTTTTGTTAGGCTATTATTTGTTTTTTATTCTTTCTAATTTCATTAGTTTTTGAGTTCAATGACCAGTAGTGATAACTTTTTAATTTGTATGTATGAAACGAAAGATGTGTTTTATGAAATATTGCATTTTGTTTGTAGAATCTCTTGTGAAGATAAAGCACGCTTTTTCAATCACCTTTTTTATGCATTCCTCTGACATCGTTTTCTTTACTCATGGTATAAATCCCTGAAATCTTGAATTCACCTTTCAGTGAGTCAGCCTCTCGCTTGGAAACGATAGAGAACATAATGAAACTTAGCCAGATGGTCATACAAGCAGTTGAAGAGAAATCAAGCCCCCTTCAGCAGTTGCCACATGTCACGCCTGACATGCTCCGACATTTTACCACAAGAAAGGTTCATCATGCACATTTTGTTTTCTCTTAAAGATCTGTTTTAATGGCACATACATATTTCTTCGGATGGCCGTTTTTTGACGAGTTAATTTACTCAAGCTCATGATTACTTTAAACTTCACATCAAATGGCTGAGATAGGGTGTTATGTTTAAAAAAATAATTCTAAAACATTTAAAAGAGGTCTTCTCTTATTTTTTTTGTTCTTGGAAATACACATTGTTTGTTGATTTCAATTGTCTTGTGTTTTTTAAGATGTCGACTGGCTTTTGATAACATTGTAAATATATTTCTTTCAGCGTGATATACGACGTATACGTGATTTGATAAATATGAAAGAAGCAGACCGTAGACTAATGCTCAGAAGTTTGTCAGATGCTGAATATATGGATGTTATCACTGTCTGTGCTCAGTTGCCCCATGTGAAAATGTTGGTGAAAACAGAAGGTAAGTTTACAGAAAGGGTGTTGTTTTATCAAACTAGGTGCGATACTTTACTTTATCAGACGTTTATGACGTCTTTTAGATGCCTTACAGTATTCCCTAAACCAGGACTCAAGGCACTCTAGAAAGTTTTAAAATCTCCTACGATAAAAGAAATCCTCTTAAAATCTCTAAGATTCTCCAACTCGTTTGTATTATTTCCTCTTAAAAACTTCTACAATTTCACCCAATCACTAACTACAGCCTTAACATTTGCTTGGATCTTAAGACATGAATATTCATTTCTGTGGGTGGGGAGCATCTTTGATTAGATTAGTGTCAACGAGCTCTGTCATTGCATAAGAAAAAACTGTTTCTTTCTTGCATTTTAGCTTGAATTTAATGTGAGCAATGGTTTTAAGATGTGTAAATTGAATGCAAAAATGTCCATTGCAGTGTTAGACGAGGAAGATACAACAATCACGGCTGGTTCCATTGTGACAGTAACTGTTACACTGATGCGACAAGATTTGGGGAGCATGTTTGAAAAAGAAGTTTTAATGAACAACTTGATTGAAGATGTATCAGACAGAGGAGACATGGACAGAGAGGAGAGCAGGAGGAGAAAGAGGGGAAAGAGCTTGAGGAAGAAGAGGATGAAGAAAAACAGGTAAGGTTCTTGAAAGAGACGTATACCTGTTTAAGGGTTGAAGGAAATATGTTAGTGTGTCATTAGAGTGGATAAAAAGGATACAGCAGATATTTCAAGAGACAAACCGCATCTAAAACCCATGAGTAAAGTATGTCAGCACTTTAACATTCGATTTATTCTGTTATGGATGAATTGGAATGGAGTCAATTTTGACTTGAGCTGTGCTAGAACAAACCCCAACTGGTGATGTTTTGACAGTGATACAGTTACCTCATCTGAATTGCTGTAAGCTCATTATCAACATAAAAAAATACTATAAAGAATATTTTTTTTCTTTTTTCATACCCCCTCTATTGTTTCTTACTAGTTTATTTTTCCAGTCCTAAAGCAATATATTGGGTTAATGAAATAATATATGAATTTCACTACTTTGTTGAGATAATTTGCATGTAGCACAAATAAAGGCAGTCAATAGAAGCTGTTTTGTTGAGATCATTTTTAAGCTAGTCAGATACAGTTAATGAAAGTAATACCATATACAGTAGCACAAATACTAATAATTTGCATTAGCAGTAGCCGGTTTGTTAGATACAATAAAGAGTCAGCTGTTTTGTTGAGATCATTTTTAAGCTAGTCAGATACAGTAGCACAAATTAAGACAGTCAATAGAAGTTGTTCTGTTGAAATAAGCCATTTATACAGTAGCACAAACTAAGGCCATTTAGATAAAATACAAACTAAGGCAGTCAAAAAGTTGTTCTGTTGAGATAAAATCTTCAAGCCAGTTAGATACAGTTGCACAAATAAAGTTGTTTTGTTGAGATATCTCAAGAGACAAACCACATCTAAAACCCATGAGTAAATTATGTCAGCACTTTATCATTCCATTTATTCTGTTATGGATGAATTGGAATGGAGTCAATTTTGACTTGAACTGTGCTAGAACAAACCCCAACTGGTGATGTTTTGACAGTGATACAGTTGCCTCATCTGAATTGCTGTAAGCTCATTATCAACATAAAAAAATACTATAAAGAATGTTTTTTTCTTTTTCATACCCTTCTTTTGTTTCTTACTAGTTTATTTTTCCAGTCCTAAAGCAATATATTGGGTTAATGAAATAATATATGAAATTTACTATTTTGTTGAGACAATTTTCATGCCAGTTAGATACAGTAGCACAAATTAAGGCAGTCAATAGAAGTTGTTCTGTTGAGATAAAATCTTGAAGCCACTTAGATAAGGCAGTTATTCTGTTGAGATAAAATCTTAAAATTAAGGGAGTCAATAGAAGTTGTTTTGTTGAGATAAAATCGTCAAGCCACTTAGATACAGTAGCACAAATTAAGGGAGTCAATAGAAGTTGTTTTTGTTGAGATAATTTTCAAGCCAGTTAGATACAGTAGCACAAATTAAGGCAGTCAATAGAAGTTGTTTTGTTAAGATAACATCTTCAAGCCACTTAGATACAGTAGCACAAATTAAGGAGTCAATAGAAGTTGTTTTGTTGAGATAACATCTTCAAGCCAGTTAGATACAGTAGCAGAAATTACAGCAGTCAATAGAAGTTGTTTTGTTAAGATATCTCAAGAGACAAACCGCATCTAAAACCCATGAGTAAATTATGTCAGCACTTTATCATTCCATTTATTCTGTTATGGATGAATTGGAATGGAGTCAATTTTGACTTGAACTGTGCTAGAACAAACTAACTGGTGATGTTTTGACAGTGATACAGTTACCTCATCTGGATTACTGTAAGCTCATTATCAACATAAAAAAATACTATAAAGAATATTTTTTTCTTTTTCATACCCTTCTTTTGTTTCTTACTAGTTTATTTTTTCAGTCCTAAAGCAATATATTGGGTTAATTAAATAATATGTGAAATTCGTTATTTTGTTGAGACAATTTTCATGCCAGTTAGATACAGTAGCACAAATTAAGGCAGTCAATAAAGTTATTCTGTTGAGATAACATCTTCAAGCCAGTTAGATACAGTAGCACAAATAAAGACAGTCAATAGAAGTTGTTTTGTTGAGATAAAATCTTCAAGCCACTTAGATACAGTAGCAGAAATTAAGGGAGTCAATAGAAGTTGTTTTTGTTGAGATAACATCTTCAAGCCAGTTAGATACAGTAGCACAAATAAGGCAGTCAATAGAAGTTGTTTTGTTGAGATAATTTTCAAGCCAGTTAGATACAGTAGCACAAATTAAGGCAGTCATTAGAAATAGAGGTTGTTTTGTTGAGATAATTTTCATGCCACTTAGATACAGAAGAACAAATTAAGGCAGTCAATAGAAGTTGTTCTGTTGAGATAAATCTTCAAGCCAGTTAGATACAGTAGCACAAATAAGGCAGTCAATAGAAGTTCTGTTGAGATAAAATCTTCAAGCCAGTTAGATACAGTAGCACAAATTAAGGCAGTCAATAGAAATAGAAGTTGTTTTGTTGAGATAATTTTCAAGCCAGTTAGATACAGTAGCACAAATTAAGGCAGTCAATAGAAGTTGTTCTGTTGAAATAAAATCTTCAAGCCAGTTAGATACAGTAGCAAAAATTAAGGCAGTCAATAGTTGTTTTGTTAAGATAAAATCTTAAAGCCAATTAAATACAGTAGCACAAATTAAGGCAGTAAATAGAAGTTGTTCTGTTGAGATAATTTTCAAGCCAGTTAGATACAGTAGCACAAATTAAGGCAGTCATTAGAAATAGAGGTTGTTTTGTTGAGATAATTTTCAAGCCACTTAGATACAGAAGAACAAATTAAGGCAGTCAATAGAAGTTGTTCTGTTGAGATAAAATCTTCAAGCCAGTTAGATACAGTAGCACAAATTAAGGCAGTCAATAGAAATAGAAGTTGTTGTGTTGAGATAATTTTCAAGCCAATTATATACAGTAGCACAAATTAAGGCAGTCAATAGAAGTTGTTCTGTTGAAATAAAATCTTCAAGCCGGTTAGATACAGTAGCAAAAATTAAGGCAGTCAATAGTTGTTTTGTTAAGATAAAATCTTAAAGCCAATTAGATACAGTAGCACAAATTAAGGCATTAAATAGAAGTTGTTCTGTTGAGATAATTTTCAATCCAGTTAGATACAGTAGCACAAATTAAGGCAGTCAATAGAAATAGAAATTGCTTTGTTGAGATAAAATCGTCAAGCCAGTTCAATACAGTAGCACAAATTAAGGCAGTCAATAGAAGTTCTGTTGAGATAAAATCTTCAAGCCAGTTAGATACAGTAGCACAAATTAAGGCAGTCAATAGAAGTTGTTTTGTTGAGAAAAATCTTCAAGCCAGTTAGATACAGTAGCACAAATAGAAGTTGTTTTGTTAAGATATCTCAAGAGACAAACCGCATCTAAACCCATGAGTAAATTATGTCAGCACTTTATCATTCCATTTATTCTGTTATGGATGAATTGGAATGGAGTCAATTTGGACTTGAGCTGTGCTAGAACAAACCCCAACTGGTGATGTTTTGACAGTGATACAGTTACCTCATCTGAATTGCTGTAAGCTCATTATCAACATAAAAAAATACTATAAAGAATATATTTTTTCTTTTTTCATACCCTTCTTTTGTTTCTTACTAGTTTATTTTTCCAGTCCTAAAGCAATATATTGGGTTAATGAAATAATATATGAATTTCACTACTTTGTTGAGATAATTTTCATGCCAGTTAGATACAGTAGCACAAATTAAGGCAGTCAATAGAACCTTTTTTTGTTGAGATAATTTTTAAGCTAGTTAGATACAGTAGCACAAATGAAGACAGTCAATAGAACTTGTTCTGTTGAAATAAAATTTTCAAGCCAGTTAGATACAGTAGCACAAATTAAGGCAGTCAATAGAAGTTGTTTTGTTGAGATAATTTTCAAGCCAGTTAGATACAGTAGCACAAATTAAGGCAGTCAATAGAAGCTGTTTTGTTGAGATAATTTTTAAGCTAGTTAGATACAGTAGCACAAATTAAGACAGTCAATAGGAAGTTGTTCTGTGGAAATAAAATCTTCAAGCCAGTTAGATACAGTAGCACAAATTAAGGCAGTCAATAGAAGTTGTTCTGTTGAGATAAAATCTTCAAGCCAGTTAGATACAGTAGCACAAATAGAAGTTGTTTTGTTGAGATAATTTTCAAGCCAGTTAGATACAGTAGCACAAACTAAGGCAGTCAATAGAAGTTGTTCTGTTGAGATAAAATCTTCAACCCAGTTAGATACAGTAGCACAAACTAAGGCAGTCAATAGCAGTTGTTCTGTTGAGATAAAATCTTCAAGCCAGTTAGATACAGTAGCACAAATAGAAGTTGTTTTGTTGAGATATCTCAAGAGACAAACCACATCTAAAACCCATGAGTAAATTATGTCAGCACTTTATCATTCCATTTATTCTGTTATGGATGAATTGGAATGGAGTCAATTTTGACTTGAACTGTGCTAGAACAAACCCCAACTGGTGATGTTTTGACAGTGATACAGTTACCTCATCTGAATTGCTGTAAGCTCATTATCAACATAAAAAAATACTATAAAGAATATTTTTTCTTTTTTTCATACCCTTCTTTTTGTTTCTTACTAGTTTATTTTTCCAGTCCTAAAGCAATATATTGGGTTAATGAAATAATATATGAAATTCACTATTTTGTTGAGACAATTTTCATGCCAGTTAGATACAGTAGCACAAATTAAGACAGTCAATAGAAGTTGTTTTGTTGAGATAATTTTCAAGCCAGTTAGATACAGTAGCAGAAATTACAGCAGTCAATAGAAGTTGTACTGTTGAGATAACATCTTCAAGCCAGTTAGATACAGTAGCACAAACTAAGGCAGTCAATAGAAGTTGTTTTGTTGAGATAATTTTCAAGCCAGTTAGATACAGTAGCACAAATTAAGGCATTCAATAGAAGTTGTTTTGTTGAGATAATTTTCAATCCAGTTAGATACAGTAGCAGAAATTAAGGGAGTCAATAGAAGTTGTTTTGTTGAGATAACATCTTCAAAGCCAGTTAGATACAGTAGCACAAATTAAGGCAGTCAATAGAAGTTGTTCTGTTGAGATAACATCTTCAAGCCAGTTAGATACAGTAGCACAAATTAAGGCAGTCAATAGAAGTTGTTTTGTTGAGATAACATCTTCAAGCCAGTTAGATACAGTAGCACAAATTACAGCAGTCAATAGAAGTTGTTTTGTTAAGATATCTCAAGAGACAAACCGCATCTAAAACCCATGAGTAAATTATGTCAGCACTTTAACATTCCATTTATTCTGTTATGGATGAATTGGAATGGAGTCAATTTTGACTTGAACTGTGCTAGAACAAACCCCAACTGGTGATGTTTTGACAGTGATACGGTTACCTCATCTGAATTGCTGTAAGCTCATTATCAACATAAAAAAATACTATAAAGAATATATTTTTTCTTTTTTCATACCCTTCTTTTTGTTTCTTACTAGTTTATTTTTCCAGTCCTAAAGCAATATATTGGGTTAATGAAATAATATATGAATTTCACTTATTTGTTGAGATAATTTGCATGCCAGTTAGATACAATAGCACAAATGAAGGCAGTCAATAGAAGCTGTTTTGTTGAGATAATTTTAAGCTAGTTAGATACAGTAGCACAAATTAAGACAGTCAATAGAAGTTGTTCTGTGGAAATAAAATCTTCAAGCCAGTTAGATACAGTAGCACAAATTAAGGCAGTCAATAGAAGTTGTTCTGTTGAGATAAAATCTTCAAGCTAGTTAGATACAGTAGCACAAATAGAAGTTTTTTGTTGAGATAATTTTCAAGCCAGTTAGATACAGTAGCACAAATTAAGGCAGTCAATAGAAGTTGTTCTGTTGAGATAAAGTCTTCAAGCCAGTTAGATACAGTAGCACAAACTAAGGCAGTCAATAGAAGTTGTTCTGTTGAGATAAAATCTTCAAGCCAGTTAGATACAGTAGCACAAATAGAAGTTGTTTTATTGAGATATCTCAAGAGACAAACCGCATCTAAAACCCATGAGTAAATTATGTCAGCACTTTATCATTCCATTTATTCTGTTATGGATGAATTGGAATGGAGTCAATTTTGACTTGAACTGTGCTAGAACAAACCCCAACTGGTGATGTTTTGACAGTGATACAGTTACCTCATCTGAATTGCTGTAAGCTCATTATCAACATAAAAAAATACTATAAAGAATATTTTTTTCTTTTTTTCATACCCTTCTTTTGTTTCTTACTAGTTTATTTTTCCAGTCCTAAAGCAATATATTGGGTTAATAAAATAATATATGAATTTCACTACTTTGTTGAGATAATTTTCATGCCAGTTAGATACAATAGTACAAATTAAGGCAGTCAATAGAAGCTGGCAGCATTGTCATGTTATAACAATTGACATGTATACCCCCCCCCCCCCCCCGTCCTCCCAACACCCCCCACCCCCCTCAACAAAAAACAACAACAAACAAAACCTTGATCAATTTCTACCTTGACATCAACCTTTTTTAATGGTTGGAAATAGATACTTTTCAGCCTTATGTGCTGCCCAAGCACTATGAGGATAAGAAGAAGAAGTAGATACTTTAAGTGAAAGGATCAATCACATTTGTGATCTGTGTGTTAATACCTTTATTCTTGTGTCTTTCATATATCTTTCTTTCTTTATCAGTTCTCATTCTACCTTTCAGTGTATGAGTTCAGATGCCCAAAATGATCTTTCTCCGGGCTACCCTGTCCTGCCATTTTCTATTTCCTTCTGTGAAGCTTTTACATTTCTTTGCTTTAGCGCCTCTTTTATATCTTCTGTCCCGCTTTCTCTGAGGTCTACCTTTTAGTCTTTTATCTTAGGTTTTAGCATTGTATACTGATCTAGCTATTCTCCTTTCATTCGTTCTGTTTACATGCCCAAACCATCTGAGTTCATATTTCTATCTTAGCTTTAATGTCATATGCTTTGGTTTCATCTCTTATTGTTATGTTTCTGATTTATCTCTCTTTAGTTTTCCTACTACTCTTCTATTATGGAAAATAGCTCATTTATTTTCTTATGGATGCTGTCTTCCTTGATTTCGATGTGGATGATTAGCAGGGGCTACTAGTTGGTCCTGACCTCTATCCATGCATTCTGATTCTTTTACCACTGTCTGCCAATGACCTGCCTTCATCGAGCTGTGGCGCTATAGAAATGTTCCAACATCATTATCGTTATTATTATTATTATTATGATGATTATCTTGTTTACGCTCAATGTACTCCGATGTTACTGCTTATGGTATATGGTTTAGATTCAAATAAAGCAATTAGTCAAGCCCTGGCCTAAAGGTTAAAACATGTTATTGGAAATGAATCTGTCAGGGCCCTGTGTACAGTCAAAATTTTCAAATTTCCTAGCAGATCAGATCAGGCTAACAAAAAATGTTTCCCTCATATCTCTATTTGATTTACAGAACGCTCAGTCAGACGCCAAAAACAAAGTATGGGAAAAGAATAAGAAAAGCAAGAAGAAAGGCCCCAAGGTGAAGAAGAAGCCCAGGCAAGCTTATCAGTGGAAGGCCGCAGCACAAGCCAGAGCCGACTTGGCCAATGCTGTAGGTGTCATCGTTACATGTGATGGTTCAGTTGCCTCCTTGAAGATTCTCACAACATGTCACATTGATGTTAGCCTAACCGCCGGTTGAGCAAGGAACAAAGACAAATTCAGACTTGTCCAAGCCTAGTTTTTAATTATCCACGGGTCGAGAGAAATGTCGAAATATTGACGTGATCATGTCTAATCACGAAAACGTTTATGGGGATGAAATAATTCATCTAGAGTATTTGACTAAAATCTACGTCCACCCGTAATTATATTCTGTACTTGTTCTAATACTTTACAGAATTTACGAGATCGTAATTACAGGATCGACCATACTTCCATTATAGTCTGTGGTTATCTTTTGGATTTGATTTACCCATCCACATCCACCACTAAGGTGATCTCAGGGTTTTTGGTAGGAATTTTGGTGCACAAATCTGCACATGGGACCTCCTTTTTTTATCGATAAAATTTGTCAACCATTAGCGGGGCTTGAACCTACTACCTTTTAGTTGAGAGACCAACACCTCGCCTCTGGACTACCAGGTCCTCATGGTCATCTCTGAGACAGTTAGAATGCTTGCTCAGGGAGATGTTAGCTTTAAGCAGTAGAAGGTGTAGGAGAACCTGTTTTAAAGATTGAATGAAAGCGTTGGTTGTAGCACAGCATGTAGTTGATAGAAAATATGGAAGGAATGTAGTGAGCACCCCATCCCTCCCTTTGTTTTTGTTTAAGTTAAAAAAGAAGTTGTTAAAAAAAAAAAAATTAGAGTGTAAGATTTTGTTCTCTGTAATTCATCACAATGCATGGTAATTTGTATTACCTAAGGGATTTCAATGTTTAAACAAAGAGGAAGGAAGCAGAAAAGAGGAGAAGAAAAAATGCAAACTATTGCTCAAGATTTGCATTGTTTTATTTGCTTTAAAACATTGATATCATACATACGGTTTAAATCTTTAGTTACTTTTCAAACTAAGAGTGTAAAATCACTGTCTCGGTGTAATTTTTCCGATTTATACATTCCTCTTGATTGCTTGTTTCAGAAACAAGAACCGAACCGACTAAGGGTGGAAGTACCGGGAAATCAGAGCAGGCAGAAAAAGACGAGGAGCAAGCAGAGGAGCAATCAGCTGAGGAAGAAAACAACGTGTCAGAAGAAGAGGATCAGGAAGCCGCGGCTGTCGTAGCTGCACCAGAAAAACCGGCAAAGCCTAAAAAGTCGGTGGAAGACTCAACGCAGACGACGACGATGACGACGACTGGGACAGCTATAAGATGGAGTCGAAGAAAGAGAATTCCTTGGACACCAAGATCAAAGAGAGTCACGTGGTGCACAGTCCACACTTTCCTGGGGTAAGTTACGTGCAGATATTTATATTTAAACTTATAACGTGTTCTCACAGTTTACAATTTGGATACAGTTGTAGAGAGAAAACTTTGATTTGATAATGATATTGCCTGTAACCGCCGATCTGGTTTGAAGAGTACTGTGCTCGTTGTCATCCTTAGGTGTAGCCGTTTTTAAGATTGATTGTGAAAGGGCAAAAACCCCAAAAGAAAACAACATGTCTGCGGTGAGTGCTCATCTCAGAACTAAACCAATTTCCTTTTTTATGGATTGCTTCTAAGAGAATTGAATTGAATTGAATTTCCTGATGTCGTCAGTGATCATAGGAAAAAAGCCCGGATGTAATATTGTTTATACAAAAATCCTCTCCACAGGAAAAACAGGAAGGGTGGTGGCTGTTTGTTGCCGACAGAAAACATCATCTACTCATTACAGCACCAGTGCATGTTTGTACATTGAAAACAGAGGAGACCGTAAGTAATTATTAAGTCATGCATAAACAGCTTTACTCAGAGAAAATCTTGCAATGTTTAACTTGGGAAAGGCATGGTTAGTCTTAATCTACAATTATTGTGAACATCTCATGATTAGTTTGGAGGAGGAGGATGGGGTGTAACACGTTTAATATTTTTATTTAAAGACGGAGGGGTGAGGAGTGGCTAAGAAAGCTTTTTTTTTCAGAGCTGATTGAACTTTCCTTCATAAGACATTACAAAGTGATTATCACGGATTGCAGTTATTATTATTGTCAATAGTTACATTTATTTTAACATTGATGTAGAGACGGTCAGTGAGCTGGGGACTAAATGGAAATAAATATATATATATATATATATAGACTTAATATACTTGTAACAATGCTTTCGGGAATATAGTTAGTATGGTTCCTAGTGTGCTGTCCCTGTGATGAAGTGACAGATGCCTATGTGGATGTCCTAGCCTTATCTTCATCTCTATGGGGTTTGCACAAATCTTTGTTATGTTTAACTCATAGACTACCCAAGGTCCGATACAAGATTATGGCATGGATACCCACAAAAGTAGAGTGGTTTAAAAAATTTGTAACTTTTTTATTTTGTTATGATTTTTCTTCATTTTTTAAACAAAGTGTTAAAAAAGAGATCAAACTTTATATTGTCTGAGTGGGGATGAGTGAAAGAGTGAAATTGAGAAGCTAAAAATATTTTTGGGGTGGAGAGTCCAATCACACAATACACTATTTCCATCAGTAAATAGATGAAAACAATGATTGGAAAACGATGAGCGGTAAACTGATCGAAAACAGTGCGGTCAATACTGTTTCTGACTTGTAGACCTACTTGTAGTACTAGTGGTAGTACTTGTTTTGTACTTTGTCAAAGGAAATGGGTTTAGTCAAAGGTTTGCACTGCCAGCAGTAAAAGAAATGATAAAACATTAACCCTTCCCGCTAGAGAGCTTGTTCCGGTATGAAACGGAAGTAGAATAATAAGCTTAGAAGATGCTCCTTACCGCAATCGTGTATGCGCAATCTTTCTATAGTTATGGCTCGGCAACGCTGTGATCACACATGTGCGACAATTGTATTATGGCATAAGTATAGCGTGATCGCACCACTTGTGCGGCAATGGTAGTCTATGAGTTAAAGTCGACTTCTGATATTGGTAAGCGCAGTACATAAATTGTGATGTATTGATGTTTCTTTTTAGCCTGTCTGTTTGCTATGTATATAGTATGGTTGCTTCTTTTTTCTTCTTGTCGAATGTGAAAGTTGATGTTAGGAATGGAAATACGAATGATGCTGACCTGTAAAGTGGTGACATTGAATTGAATGATCACAATTGTCCCTTTTCTTTGTTTCAGGTCCAGCTAAAATTTTCCGCCCCCAGGTAAACCAGGTCTCTATCAATTTGTGGTGGTCTTACGATCAGATTCTTATTTCATGGACTTTGATCAGTCCCATACAATCAAGGTAAGGACAAAATATGTAAATAAAAATACAAAGTAAAACATAGCTAATTTCTTTGTGCTTATTATTATCTCCCTTTGCCTTCATCTAGTAAGAAAATCAATTCCTTGTAATGGGAATATGAGCCACTTTGACATATCGTTAGGGAAACTGTCTATGATATGTGGGATATGTGATTTGACCTTCAAATGATCAAACGCTTGCTTCTTTCGTGTCTTAAGAAACATTGGAGGCATTGAACAAATAGAAAATTTCCAAATACGCGCACAATCTAAACAAAGATTTCTCGTTTTATTCCCATCTTGAAACTCTAAACCTCGTAAGTCGAGAAGCGAAACTACTTGTTTAGATCTTTCATAAAGTTTAACTTAACCGTGTAAGTCCATTCTGTGCACCTGAGTAAAGCGGGGAAAATACCCCATAGTGATGTTTGTTAGTATAAGAGTAAAGACTAACATTATCATTTTGCCCCTATTCCAGTCACTCTTGTGTTCCAATAAGACAGTTGTTTTAATGTACAGCCAGTATAAAGTCAAATACATAATTTTCACCCTATTATAAATTTAATGACGAGTACAGCGAAATTATGAAAGTATTAAACTTGTGGTAGAGTTTATGTATATTTGAAATCAATCACTTTCTTGAACTTCACCAAAAGATTTTATATGTGAATGTGAAATAAATAAACACATATGGTTTTCTTCAGCTTGACGTGAAAGAGGCTAAAGTCGTTGAAGATCATCCACAGTGGGATATTTCTGATGATGAGGATGAGCAAGATAAGGACAACAATGATGAAACAGAAGATGATTCTGATTATAGTTCAAGATGACGAATCGGAGTAAAAGGGACCAGCTAAATTTTTTACAAATTTGTTTTGTTCGATGAGAAAAATTGTCTTTGTCTTACATTGGTTGTTACCTTGGTTTTCTCTTCAAACTGATTAAAAAATTAATCTATATTTGCATAACATTTCATTTAAAAGAGTCTTCTCATTAAAAATTGGTGATGGAATTACAAAAAAGCATTTAATTTAATTACCTAGTTCTTAAAAAGGACATGAATTAAAAAAGTTGCAACAGAAATAAGGTGCTGCTTTAAAAGCTGTTATAATATATTGTTTATTTACTTAAAAAACAACATTTTGTCCATTCCTTCACGTCCGCTGTCATATTCTTAAATTACTCTTGCAAAGCTAGAATAACTTCATTGCGATGTGCTACCTGTGTTTTGTTGTTTCTTTTAAACGCGACTGCAAACACTGCTCTTTACAAATCACATGATTGAAATGTGATAATAAGAATAGATTTTATTCTTTCTTGTGGTTTTCTGGTCTTTCTATTTATTGTCCCAGTCAGATAATCGGAGATGCCATTCTTTAGGCAGAAAAGGTCAATTGTTCATGCAACATTAATCAAACTTCTTCTGTCTGTTTTATTTAAATTGTTTAAAGTGTTGGCTGGTGGATGCTGTCAAAAGATTGTTCATTCCTATGATCAGTCTTGTACAACCGTTGTTTTGCTCTTATGTAATTGGAAACATGGAGTGATTGTCGTCCTGTGTATTATGTCCTTTTTCTCAGCTTGACGTGATGAAAGTCAGAATTGTTGTAGATGTGAAGGAAAGAAGTGAAGACCAAGGTAGGAAAACGACCATAGTCACATACGTAATACTTAGAATATCGATTTTCTTTTGTCTCCAAGCATGTTGTCAATTTTGAACAAAATGGGATTAAACCACTTTGTTAAATTGCTTACATTCGCCAAAAAATTGGACTGTGGTCGTTCTTCTGTCTGAGTTTTCAAAGCGTTGGTATAGGCTTTTCTTCCTTAACTCTGGCTTTGATTTTTACTGAGTAATAATTTTTCCATTCTACCTTGTCTTGGCGATGGCTTTTCCTCTTCCTTCTATTGGTGTTAATTTTCTTACATTTATTTATTTAAAGCTTGTATGATATTTTCCTGCTATTTTCTACGTGGTCCGCTCTGAGATTTTACATGGTAAATAAAGTTGGCCAGTTTTTATCACTCATTCAATTTTAGTGACTTAAGTAGTCTGAAGTTACTCTCTCTCTCTCTCTCTCTCTCTCTCTCTCTATCCTCTTTTCTTTATGCCTTCAATTTTAATTTATTCTGTGATTGTCCTTCTGATCCAGATTTTAAAAAATTTATGTTTTGTTCTGACAGCACCTATTGTCAGGCAATTTATTTCATCTTTGCTTCAGGGAGCCTGCCTTCAGGTTTACATATTACTCCTGAGTACTTCCTCATTGTTTTTGGGAATATTTATAGCTTTTAATTTGTTTTCTCTCTCCAAATCTTTATCTTTTACTTTCTCTACCAAGTAGGCTAACATTGTTTTGGTTTCACTTTTGTTATAAATATTTTTTATACAGTTCCTCACTTGTGACTCTCTTTTGATTGATTTGTTATTCGACATACAGATGCCCCTCTCTGATTTCCCAAAAAGAGGCATGTCTCAAGGTGGAGTTTGATTTGATATCTGGACAAATGTGGCTTCGTCTGCGTTGTTTTGTCTTATTGTGTTGTTTTATCGAAATTCACCATGACAGTGTCACTAACTGTATTCTTTTGCATGTCCCTCATTCTTATAATAATCCAATGTTAACTTTTCTACGCGTAGTGCAATTGGTCCATGGCTACTCAACATAGAGTTTCCAAGTAAGGCAGGGGATCTGGGGGTGGGAAGTATGAAATGACCATCGGATGTTTTTGGTAGGAAAAATAGAGTAAAGATAAGAAGAATGTATGAGAGGCAGTTATGTCTAAATTTCAAATCTTTTCTGTGTGAATCGTGTTTGGAGATTGATCACTTTATTGTTGACTGATGATTGATAGCGATACTAGTCATGTTGAACCTTTTATAGTGGACATTATGATCCATAATGGAGGACAATTAAAACCACTGTAGAACCTGGCAGAGAAGAGAAGAGATCCTTGTGGGTATTCGTAATTAGTAGCTCTATGATGCATTAAGAGATTCTCCATTTATTTCTGTAGTTTGTCTATATAGTAATTAGTAGTTCAGTGATGCATTAAGAGATTCTCCATTTATTTCTGTAGTTTGTCTATATAGTAATTAGTAGTTCAGTGATGCATTAAGAGATTCTCCATTTATTTCTGTAGTTTATCTATATAGTAATTAGTAGCTCAGTGATGCATTAAGAGATTCTCCATTTATTTCTGTAGTTTGTCTATATAGTAATTAGTAGCTCTGTGATGCACATAAAGATTCTCCATTTATTTCTGTATTTTGATCATAGAGTAATTAGTTGCTCTAAGATGTATTTAGAGATTCTCCATTTATATCTGTAGTTTGTCTATATAGTAATTAGTAGCTCTGTGATGCACATAAAGATTCTCCATTTATTTCTGTATTTTGATCATAGAGTAATTAGTTGCTCTAAGATGTATTTAAAGATTCTCCATTTATTTCTGCAGTTTTGACTATATTAGTAATTAGCTGCTCTATGAAGTATTTAGACATTCTCCACTTATTTTTGTAGTATGACTATGTTAGTAATTAGCTGCTCTAGGATGCGCTTAGAGATTCTCCATTTATTGCTGTAGTTTGACTGTGTATTTGTGTTTTAACTGCCATAGATTGAAATATATTTATTTTCAATATTAGGTAGTACATGACCTTTTTTTTATAACTGACCACTAACTATTAATTTATTGGATGGGCAAACATAAGATAAGAAGAAACAAAAGTTTGTGGAATGAAAAGGAAAAAGAACAGAATCAATTTATCCTCTTGTCACAATTGTTCATCATTTTCAATGTTGTGTATTGTGTTGTTGAGTTAAATTAAACCAAAGGACATACTACTTTGCTAAACTTTGGTGAGGAAGGGTCAAAATAGAGGAAAGAAAGAAAGTGGAGGGGGGATGGATGAGGGAGTGGTTTATCTTAAATGATATTGAAGATATATTGTGTAATAGAATGTATGGATAAGATTTTGCTTTTTTTATGTTTGGAGGAGAAAAGTAATGAGAATTTATTTATGGAACAAGCTGCGTGAAAAGGATTGAATTGAAATATCACTGACGTTTCTGTATGGAAAGGATCTTCCTCCCCTGTGCTCTTCCTCTCCCTGGGTACGGTATCATAATATCTGTCATTTGTTTGTTTTGTCTATTGCTCTCTCTCATTGTCATGTATACTAGCAAGTATACACCTCTTCGTCTTTGCTTTCAGTCTCTGTCATATCATGTTTTAATATATTATGCCTACAAAAAAAAAAAAAGAAAAATAAAAAGGAAATCTACAATGCTAATTTATTCACATGATATGCACTGTTTATTAAATTGGACAGCTTGCAGCAATGCTTTTAAAATTTCAACTCGATCCCCCCCCCCCCCCCCCCCCCCCATTTGAGCCATAGAATGTTTGATAAAATAAAGTCCTATTATGTTGTCTGTGAAAGTATGTGATTTTCTCGGTGTTGAAGGTGAGCTAGTTAATAAGTTTTGTCTTTTTCGCCTCTTGTTATTTCAAGGGCATTCTGTTATTTCATTATATTATATCAGATGCATATTGAGGGTAATCTTGTTGAAAATTTTAAATTTAAAAAACGACAACGGATGGTGTGTCTGTGTTGTGATGATTCAAGGTCCTGAGTGCGGATGATTAATCTTTTTTTGCCCCTGACCAAGAGAGATTGATATATTAAAGCTGCTAGGTTGATATGAAGTTCACTGGGTTTTTTTCTTTTTCTTTAATCTTTGTGTATGATGTTTTGTATTGTAATGGTAGTATGGTGTGAGCTGTCCCAACATGAGCTGTGGTAGTTAATTGGGCGATACTGTTGTTAGATCCTTTTACTTTCCTTTCATTATTTTACATCTGTCTGTCATCTTATTCTTACTGTTTCTTCTAAATTTACCATGAAACTGAGATTGTCACACATGTTGGAGTGGGTAAATGTCAGTACTGTAAAGCAATCGATAATAACATGAACATGTTGACCCTGTACAAAGTAGGTCAACTGTTGCACAGTGAATAATAATTGCAAGAATTAGCTGGAGTGGCGAGCAGACACGACGTCAAAAGATGGCCAGTCAACTTGCGACAGAATACATATAATGTAGCCTTGAGATACGTTATCACTAGTCTGAGATCTGCAGAAATATGTAGTCCAGTGGCAAAAAAGTCCAAACGGTTGTGGGTGTAAGCCCCAGTGGGTTGAACAATTTTCTCGACTTTTTTCGAGTAAAACTACCCCCTCCCCTGGTCCAGGTAGGTGGTGGATCAACACCTAGTCCCATCGGAAACACTAGTTTGAGATCCGCAGGAATATGTAGTCCAGAGGCAAGGTGTTGGCCTCTAAACCAAAGGTCGTGTGTAAGCCCCGGCAGGTTGAACAATTGTCTTGAGTTTTTTTAAGTAACCATCCCCCGTCGAGGTAGGTGTGTTGAAACCTAGTCCCATCGGAAACGGATAATAAAAAGGAGGTCCTGTGTGCAGATAACAACGCTCGGTGCACGTTAAAGATTGCTTGACTGTTTACAGGGCAGTCCGGGCAAAATTTAAAATCCTACCAAAACCCTGAGATCACCTAAGTTGTGGATGTCGGTAAAATCAAATCACCTAAAAAAATATCTGAGATCCAAATGAAATTTCCAAATTTTCCAGGACAAACTCTAGACTTGATTCCATTTACCCACATCCACAACTAAGGTGATCTCTGGGTTTTTTGTAGGATTTTAATTAATTTTTTTTCCCCTGGACTGCCCTGTAACCCTCTAATTAATCCTTCATGTAAAGAAATGATGAATACAAGTGAAGCAGGTAGGAATTTACTACTATAGAAGTTTATTTCCTTTTTCTGTTCAATCATCAGTACGGCCTTTTGCCAGTTTTTCATAGTCACTGAGCTCATTGTAAAGATGGGCTGATATTCTCACATACAGCTTTCCCTGTACACATTTGACTGGAACCTGGAGAAAAACAGATATCCCAAAGAGAACAAACAACTCAAATGAGCAGATGATATTGATATTTCTATTACAGTTGTGACGCCTAAATGCCCGATGCTTGGGAAGCAGGAAAAACGGCCATTTATGCGAAATGGGCATTAAGGTGAAAATAGGTTGGGTAAAAAAAAAGGGGGTGGTCATCAGCTAGTGAGCTCATCGAGCATAGAGCAGAAATTCAACATTGACCTCCCTTGTTTGTGATTTTCTTAAACCGGGCTTTCTAAACAAGACCGTATTTCGATGCCCGTTTTATTTTATCTGGTCTGTTGACCATCATCTGCCACAAAGACCCAAAGGCACAATGGATACGGTCAATGCCAGACAGGGGAGCAATAAAACTGTTCACACCTTGTCTCTCGATCGCGATGCGTGCCCGGTCTATTATAAACGACAGGTGATTGCATGCCACTTACGACATCAAGAAATAGCCATGGACAGTCCGGAAGACTGTTCAGTTCAAATTGCCTATTGACAAACCGGTAATTCAATGGGACAAAGGCTGTGCTGTACAGCGGGTGGAGTCATGAAGAGAAGACTGGTCATCTTTTATTACATTACAATGTTATGAAGAGTGGTTACAATGCATGACACATTGTTGACGGGCATAAGCCATATTTTTTAGTATTATTATATTAGCGATGGGACTACATGAAAGTGATAAGATAAAAAAACCCCAACTTTTAATCAATTATGGACGTACTTTATGATAATTTGGAGAAGATGATGCCTGCAGTTGCCGCTGAGACCGGATATCTAAGCGAAAATCTTGGTTTTTAAACAGGTATTTAGAGGGGCAATTTATATAGAAAAAAAACGGTTTCACCGAGATTGCGGGCATTTAGGCTAAAACGGACATTATGGCGGCAGGCATTTAGGTGTTCACAACTGTACTTGCCTAACTATTTTTCATGAAAATATTCACATAACACGAAAAGAAATTAATTTTATAATCTTAAAGAGTATTTTCAAAACCTCAGACCATGGCTATTCTAATAAAGTTTGAAAATTGTCCTTATAAGGTTCCACAAATGTTGGCTTTGGGATCAAAAGATGAAAAGTTAGGCAATAGAGCTTGACTGTTTATATTTAGAATTGTTGTGAAAAAGAAGGGTAAAATTATTTGAGGTAGGCCTACATTAGGACATTTAATTTATCTCAAATTACAACAAATGAAGAATCTTCAATGTGACTTTTTCATTGAAATTTATACTGTCCATCTTGTGCGATGATCTCAAGGTGAATTGAGAGGAACAAAGGCGTGAGAGAGTGAAAACACCCATCAACCGCAAGAAATGGACTAAAAATAAAAAGGTGGAACAAAAAGTCAACAACCAAAAGTCCCACAAAAACAATGTTCCTGAAATCTTCCTTCCTTTCCTCTCTCCAACATAAGAAGAGTGTCCATATCTATCATACACACAAATATTATGTTGAATATTTGACAACTTATTATACCTCAATGTTAAACTGATGGTAAAGACGATTCTGAATATTTTCAGCAGCACTATAATCAATCGCAGCAAAGGACAACTGAATTACTGTGGGTAATTCAACGAGAGCCATGGACCCTGGAAATAATGTTAGACATAGACAAGATTACATTTCATTGTAACATGGAAATCAAGTATTACATGTAACTTACAATAATTTTAATAAAATCTTTTCATTTTGAATCTGGATAAAGTATACATCATGCTGATTTGCATAACCTAAACTTATTTATGTTTTAAGATTACCATACACCATTTGATGAGAGATGCGTTGTCTATTGCATCGGAGGACTCGATAGTTCAAAGGCAAGGTGTCAGCCTCTCATTTCTCAACCAAAAGATCATGGGTTCTAGCCCCACCGACTATTGAGAGATTTTCTCAAGGTTTTTTATGGTAAAATATACCTCCATGGTCCAGGCATTACAGGCAGGTAGGTGGATTGACACCTAGTCCCATCGGAGATAGATTATAAAAAGCAGGTCTCGTGTGCAGATCACAACACTCTGTGTACGTTAAAGATCCCTTGGCTGTTTACAAGGTAGGTCGGGCAAAATTTAAAATCCTACCCAGAGATCATCTTAGTTGTGGATGTGGGTAAATCAAATGAAATCAAGTCTGTTTTAACTTGTATCACTAAAAAGAGGTGGGGAGATGTGCCCCCTTTTCAATCAGCATCCAGGCGAGGCCACAGTACTGAAACTGCGTTAATCCGTGTCAACAATGACATAAACAACCAGCTACAATGCAATGACAATGTCGCACTTCTACTTCTACTGTTGGATCTGAGCGCGGCTTTCGATACCGTGGACCACAAAACACTCTTCGCCAGAATGCAGCAATGTTTCGGCATCACCGGCATGGATCTGAAGTGATTTGTGAGTTATCTCTCCGATCGCACACAGCGAGTCATCATAAATGGCAGTCCTTCATCGGCAATGAAATATCCAATTTGGCATACCACAGAGATCAGTCTTTGGTCTGTTTCTCTTTACACTATACACTACACCTCTTAGTGACATCATCATCCCACAACATTGATCATCATTTTTATGCTGACGACACGCAACTCTACAACCCACTCAGCATGAACCATCACCCAACAACTAAAAAACAGCATTATCAACTGTAAGTTAGACATCAGGACCTGGATGACAGAAAACAAACTGAAATTCAACAATGATAAGACAGAATTGATAACATTTAGAAAAAAAGGAAAGGACATTATATTAAATGAGCTGGTCATAAACAATACGACTATATGTTACAGCCATAGCGTCAAAAATCTATGTTTCTTTTTTGATGAAATTTTACACATGCATGTTCACATTACCAAAGGTTGTCAAACAATCCATTATGTCCTTAAAAGCATCTCTCGTATCCGAAATCTATTAGACCAAGAAACATGTAAAATGTTTGTTCATGCCCTTGTCACAAGTCGTCTTGACAACTGTAATTCTCTTCTCTTTGGGTTGCCAAAGACTTCTATCCATCGATTTCAATTACTTCAAAATAAAGCAGCAAGAATTGTAACTAAGACCAAAAAATCTGAACACATCACTCCCGTTTTGTGCTCTCTACATTGGCTTCCCGTAGAGAGGAGAATCGTATATTAGATAGCATGTCTCACTTTCAACTGCATTCATGACACTGTCGCCGACTATGTAAAATATCTCCTCAAACTTCACCACCCCAATCGTCCGCTTAGATCATGACAATCTTTGCAATTTGAAAGAAGCGTCCCCAAGACAAAATTTCTCGAACGTTCTTTCACCTTTTTGACCACATCTATATGGAATTCTTTGTCAGTTAAAACTAGAAATTGTACAACCCTTCCTTCCTTTAAACAATCACTTAAAACAAAGTTGTTTCGCTTCACTTTTGACTTCCATAATATTTAACTTATTGGCATTTTTCTAAAACCTATGTGTTGTTTTATTGATGTATGGTATCTTTAACACTGTGATGTATATATGTAATTATTCTTTGATCTCTTAGTTTGGACTTCTTTAAGTATTATTATACTTTTATATACAGAGACTTTTAAAACTGACATTTAGACCTATCATGGGTTGTGAGGGGTTGGCACCTACAATGTGTGTGTGTATGTGCGTGCGCGCGTGTGTGTGTGCATGTGCGAGCACGCGTGTATAGGGCAATCTTTTCTTTCTTTCTTTATCAGCTCCCATTCTATCTTTGGGTGTATGGGTTTAGATGCCCAAAATGATTTTTCTCCAGGCTGCGCTGTCCTGACATTTTCTTTTTCCTTCCGTGAAAGTTAAATTTCTTTGTGTTAATGCCTCTTTTATATCTTCTTCCCACTTTCTCCGAGGTCTGCCTTCTGGCCTTTTACCTTGAGTTTTTACTGTATACTGATTTAGCTACTCTATTGTCATTCATTCTGTTAACATGCCTAAACCATCTCAGTTGATTTGTTTCTATCTTAATTTTTATGCTATCTGCTTTGGTTTGATCTCTTATTGTTTGTGTTTCTGATTTTGTCTATTTTAGTTTTTCCTACTATTCTTCTTAGATATTTCATTTCGCCTGCCTGCACTCTACTGTATTCCTTACTGTCTAAGGTCCAGCTTTGGCTGCCATAGAGGAGAGTAGGACAATAAACTGTGTTGTATATTGCCATTTTGGTTTTTGTTGACAATTCTTGTTTACCTACAAATAGCTTTCCTAGATGGTTATATATTGTACTTTCCTTTTGGATTCTCTGGCTGATTTATTCTCTGAGTTAATCATTGCTCCTAGGTAATTGTAGCTTTGAACTTGAAGTTGTTGTCTCTCTTTCTTTACCTATTACTCCTGATGTTTCTACATTGTTGCCTACTCTAGCATTTAAATCTCCTAAGACCATTAGTTATTGTTTGGGTTTGAGATTCTGTGCATTATTTGTAAATCATTTTCGAAGATATGTTTTTCTTCTTTGGTAGTATCTTCGTTTGGTCCATAAGCTATTAACAATTTAAATTCTCTTCCTTTTGGTTTAATATTTACGTCTAATTGCCGTGTGCTTATAAATTTCCAACTTTCTAGTAGCTTTTTATGGCTTTTATGCACTAGGAGGCCTACTCCTGAGAATATTAAAGTATGATTTGGTCCTACATTTTCTATTCCTTGTCCTTTTTTCTTTGCTTCTGTAATAGCCAAAATGCCTACTTTGAATTTTTCCATTTCTTCAGCTAATTCTTACTCTTTTCCATTTCTTGACCTAACATTCCATGTTCCAAAAATCACAGTTCGTATTCTTTTCCAGAGTCGCCTTGGAAAGTTCAAGAGCGGGTATATCATTATATGTATTTCTTTGAATCAGTTTGGTTTCAGATAAGCAGGGGATTGGCCCACTGTACCCTAGGTAGATAGTGGGGCTGCCACCTAGAGCCCCCTACCAGGTCTTGTTATTACCTTAGCCTTTGGTTGCTGAAAACCAGCCGCAAGGCAGCAGGTTGTTATTTTCTGTCAAGGTTAACTCCCTTAGCCTTTTGGTAAACCAAGACCTGCCTGCAAGACCTTATTCTCCTCGTGGAGGGTGGAACCACCTAATCCCTGTACAGGTTCTTACCTGTCCACTGCCCGGAGGGCCATCTTGTAATTGGCACATATCCTCATTTAGGTACTGTTAATCTTAATTGTAACATTTTTCATGTGTGTAGATGTCATGATTTTATAGTAATCGTAAATATTGATTATATTATAAAATGTTAGCTATTTTATGATGTATGTCTTGCCTTTGTAAAGCACAACTGAGCATGACGCTCATGGATATATAAATCTTGCATTATTATTATTATTATTATTATTTATTATTATTGAAATTATTGACTTCAAAATCATGTGTTCTCAAAATAAAGCTGAAATGTTATTCAATCACATGTTAAAATAATATACAGAGAAGACATTAAATCATCCTACGAACAAATTTTTTTTCCTCCCAATTAACTGCCTTCTCCTTGTCTTTTATTTCATTTTACCTCAAAGCAAAACTCGTCAATTATCAAGTTTTTGTGCTTACTGTTGATATTAATAGCATTGACCAATACTTGAATATGCTCAATAGCTATTTAAACACACCCCCCTCCCCACCCCCTTTCAACAAAACATAAAACAGACATTCCAAAACAAACACAAGATTAACAACGACCATCAAAACCCACTAAATCTTCTTCTAAAACAGAAAGAAAATGTTTCAATCACTAATATCTAAAAGCAGATATCAAACATGGGATATAGTTACTTTCAATTTACACTGGGTTTCTTTCCGTTTTGGTTTTGCTGTTGTGTTGTTTTTTTCTTAATAAAACTCACCAAACATTTTCATAGGTGCAGCAAGGCTTGAATTCCATGACTTCATGAGAAGTTTGGCTACATAGAGTGGGAAAAACATGTGTTAATCTTCAAGATCAAATTTGAAGTGATAATAGCAAAATATTAAAATCTTCCAGCCCTTCCTATTACATTACACAAAATGCATTCAAGATCTGGCACAAAAATTACAAAACACATTTCACATTTCACAAAGGACTGAAAACCTATTGAAAAGTAAAAAAAGTAAATATAAAATCAAACAAAGTGTTAAACGGCAAGTTCAGTCTTGTCATATCCTGTCTTCCCTTCATCTATTCTCTCTCATTTCTTGTCTTTATCTTTAATCTTTTCTTCATATTATACACATCTTTCTCTCTTTCTTTTTTTCTCCTTCTGTCTCTCAAGATCTAGACCTCATTCTCCTCTTCTCCAATCTTCTCTTTGTGTTCTTTCCCCTTTGATTTCTCTTATCCAGCCCTACCTGGTCCCCTCTTTTCCCTCTCTTTTTACTTTTCTTCCCCTTATACTTTATCATTTTCACTGTCTTCCCTTTTTATTACTCTTATCAGTTATACTGACCTCTCTTTTCTCCTCCTTTCTGTTGTTTTTCCTTCTGACATCACACTGTGTGATGCCTGTATAGGTATAAGTATGAAGGTATTCCTCGAAAACAAACTCTGACAGAAGGCTTATACCTGAAACGTCACGTGTTTGTTCCATCTTTACTGGTAGAGTCGGCCCTTATTGTCTTTTATCATTTTTGACTTGACTTCACTGTGGCTTGTTTGTGTTGCTTTCATCTATAGAGCTGTAACTCATCCTGTTCTCTATAGCATGAAATGGAACAGGTGATAATATTTCATCTCCTAGACAGGATGTAAGTCTGTAGAAGGATTTACTCCCTTAGTATTGCTGGTACCCATTTTGTCTTCTTTGTCTAGCAGGAAAATGAGTTTTAATTTCCGAAGGACCTAGTATTGCCAGGATTCAAACCCCCTATGACCTCATATAATTTTAATAATAATAAAATAATGTGCTGAGTGCGGACAGGGTTAAAGAAATAAAATAAACAATCTTACAAGGTTAAGATTCTATCTTATACCTGCATCCTGTATGACGCTATGCATGTAATTTCTGATCTGCTGTTCACCCATCGTGTGCCAAAGTCTAGGACTGTCAAAAGGGCTAACATTGGACTGTAATCATGTAAACCTGTTTGAAAATAACATAAAACACCATTTCATATGAAGAATATTTGAGCATCTTTCTTCCTTTCTTTATCAGTTCCCATTCTACCTTTCGGTGTATGGGTTCAGATGCCCGAGATGATCTTTCTCCAGGATGCCCTGTCCTGGCATTTTTTATTTCCTTCCAAAAGAAGTTAAATTTCTATGCTTCAATGCCTCTTTTATATCTTCTTCCCACTTTCTCCGAGGTCTGCCTTTTGGTCTTTTACCTTGGGTTTTAACACTGTATACTGGTTGAGCTATTCTATTGTTTTTCATTCTGTTTACATGCCCAAACCATCTCAATTGATTTATTTCTTAGTTTTTATGCTATCTGCTTTGGTTTGATCTCTTATTGTTGTGCTTCTGATTTTGTCTCTTTTAGTTTTCCCTACTACTCTTCTTAGATATTTCATTTCGGCTACCTGTACTCTACTGTATTCCCTATTGTCTAAGGTCCAGCTTTCACTGCCATAGAGGAGAGTAGGACAATAAGCTGTATTGTATACTGCCATTTTGGTTTTTGTTGACAATTCTTGTTTACCTACAAATGCCTTTCCTAGATGGTTATATATTGCACTTTCCTTTTGGATTCTCTGGTTGATTTCTTCTCTTAATTTTCCCTCTGAGTTAATCATTCTTGTAGGTAATTGTAGCTTTTAACTTGTTCTAAATTCTCCCTGCCCAATTTAAGATTTTGTGTTTTAGCTTCTTCGTTATTTACATTGCATTCCTTTCTTTTTTATTTAATTCATTATTCATCATGTTGATATTCGACTGAAAGTCCCTTCCTGATTTTCCAAACAGAGCTAAATTATCGGCAAATGAAAGCATTGATACATTTACTGGTTTGAGCTTCCACATACCTACATTCATTTTCTTCATTTTTGAGGATGCCTTTGCGACTGAATCCATAAATGTGATAAACAAAAGAGGATTTAGGATACAACTTCTGTATTACATCAAATTCTGCAGATATGTTTCCAGCTACTCTCACTGCACATATTGGTTTATTGTAAAAACTTTTAATGGCTTCTATTAAATTTTGCTCCATGTTGTGTTCTTTTAAGGAATGCCATAGTTCGTCCCTTCTCACAGTGTCAAATGCCTTTTCTAAGTTAATAAAACACAGGTGCAAGTCAACGTTTCTCTGATGCTCTTCAATCTGATCCTTGACCCTTTTCCATAGTCTCATACACTTTTCCTGGTACGCTAAGTAGTGATATCCCTCTATAATTTGAGCATTACATAGTTGATCCTTTCTTATGTATTGGTACTATTGTTGCTTTTTCCAGTCGTCTGGCACCTGTTTTGACTTCCATGCTTGTAGTAGTTGCCTCTCTCACTTGGTTTTTAATAATTTCTGGATATACTTGATCTGCTCCTGGGGCTTTTCCCAATTTCATTTTTCTTACAGCTGTTTGGAGTTCTTCCATTGAGATATCTACATTGTCAGCTGTCTCATCTGGATTACTTGTTACTCTTACTAATTGATCTTTACTTTTTGTTTCATATGTTCTGGAGGGATTATGTGATTGGTGATGCTTTCTCCAATACTCCATGTTTCCATGATTTCCATATGGCTGTCTTCTTTCATTATCCTCCTTTGGCATTCTTAATTTGTCGTATTGGGCATGTTTTGGTCTTTCTCATGCTCTTCATTGCCCCCCAGAACAACTTTTGATTTCCTTGATAGCTTTCTTGAAGAATTTGTCCAAACCCTTCTCACTGTTCCTGTTTTGCTTTCTTAACTTCCCTTTGGCGATAGTTCTTTTATTCACGTAATCTATCCTATCCTCTAGTCTCTTTGTTTGCAAGTATTTTTCCAGGCATCCTTCTTTTCTTTGATTTTAGTCTTGACATTCTCATTCCACCATGCTGTTCTTTTCCTATCTCCTTTAATTTGTTTCCTACCACAGACCTCTTCAGTACAACTGAGAAGTGTTTTTTTTATACATTTGCCCCTTTTCTTCTATTACGCTATCATTCAGATCCATCTGTTTTTCACTGATAATATCTTTTTATCCTGGATTGGTATACCTGTTTTACTATTGGTTTATTTAGTTCCTCTATTTTGAGTTTAGTAGCTTTCTTCTCTTTCCTTTTCTGTTTGCTTTCTTCAGTCAGTAATCTCATTTTGGCTACTCACTAAGTGATGATCACTAAACATTTCTGCTCCTCTGTTTACTCTTGCATCCAATGTACTGTAAAAAAGGGAGCTGCTAACTATCAATATCATAGTCTATCATTGACTTTTCACACCTGTCTTCATTTACTCTTGTATATTTGTGGATATCTTTATGAGGAAAAAGGTGTTGGCTATTTTCATGTTACTCTTTAGGCAAACATCTATTAGTCTCTCTCCATTTGGAGAAGTTGTTATCTCTCCTCCTTTACCTATTACTCCTCCTGACATTTCTACATTGTTGCCTACTCTAGCATTTAAATCTCCTAATACCATTAGTTCCTGTTTGTGTTTAAGATTCTCTGCAGTTATTTGTAAATCTTTTTTGAAGATATCTTTTTCTTCTTTGGTTGCATCTTCGTTTGGTCCATAAGCTATTAATAATTTAATATCTTGTCCTTTTGGTTTAATATTTACCTCTAATAGCTGTGGGCTTATAAATTTCCAACTTTCTAGTAGCTTTTCATGGCTTGTATGCACTAGGAGGCCTACTCCTGCTCTAGCTCTATCTTTGACATCTACTCCTGAGAAGATTAAAATATGATTTGCTCCTACATTTTCTATTCCTTGTCCTTTTTTCTTTGTTTCTGTAATGGCCAAAATGTCTACTTTAAATTTTTCTATTTCTTCAACTAATTCTAACTCTTTTCCATTTATTGCCCTAATTCCATGTTCCAAAAATCACAGTCCGTGTTTGTTTCAATGTTCGTCGTTGAAAGGTCAAGCCGGGTATATTGCTTATATTTCTCTGAAACAGTTTGGTTTTGGATAAGCAGGGATTAGCCCACTATACCCTAGGTAGATGGTGGGGCTGCCACCTTGAGGCCCCCTACCAGGTCTTGTTATTTTCTGTCAGGGTTAACTCCCTTAGCCTTTGGTCATTCAAGACCAGCCTGCAAGGCAGCAGGTTGTTATTTTCTGTCAGGGTTAACTCCCTTAGCATTTGGTCAGTCAAGAGCGGACTGCAAGGCTATAGGTTGTTTTCTGTCAGGGTTTACTCCCTAGGCTTTGGTCAGCCCAAGACCAATCTGCAAGGCAGCAGGAGACTCGTGGAAGGCAAAATCATCTACTCCCCGTACAGGTGCTTTTACCTGTCCACTGCCCAGATTTGAGCATCTTAAGTCTCTAAATGGGGTTGGTCCTCACTATTTGTCTTTACACATAGAAGACATAACGTCATTTCAGAGACATACGTCATGCATCTATTCGTCAGAGTTGAATGGCTGTTTATAAACTAAAACATAGGTTTGTATCAAGAAAGCTATACATTTAGGACACTAGCGGCAAGAACTGCTAGTCATGATTGAATTCACAGCGTAGTTAAATGGTTTATAGTGTGCTCTTTGTTTTTGGCAAGATGAAGTTCCTTCAAGGCAATTATGGCCCATAGAGCCAAAGCTTATCCCTGTTTTTATAGTGTGAAGGAGAACAAGTGATAATAATCAGCTCCTTGATAGAGCGTTAGTCTTCTCACAAAATACATTTGTAATGAAACTCCTTTCATAAGGACTGTGGTTACAAGGTTAATTGTGAGCCCTCTTTTCATGGTGAGGTGACAGCCGGGTGCAGACATGGCAGTCCAGGATTCAATGCTGTCCAGTGCCCAAAACATATTTTCTTTATGGCTTTGTAATAACTGTTTCATCTTTGCTCCCATGAGGATTCAACAACTGCTTGATATATTAAAAAGCAAGGTAAAATATTAATGCATCAATTTCAGAAAAGAAACAGGGGTCACTGACGTCCTCAAACACTCACTCAGACAAAAATGGAAATAGGTTGGCCATTAAGCAAGATTTTAAAGAAAACAGATGGGGACAAAAAGATGTACACAATGGCTGCCAAGAAAAGGACATGAAAATCCAGGAAGACCACAGACAAGGTGGCATGATGGTATGAAAGAAAATCAACATGGCAGAGGAATGCAGAGAACAGAATTCACTGGAAGGCATCTGCGGAGGGCTGCATTTTGCAGCAGATGGATGATGCCTAATCATCATCATCATCATCATCATCATCATCATCATGATAACATTGTGATCTCACCTGACCAAACAAACTCCGAGTTGAATCCTGAGCCAAGGCCATGTGACACAACAGCGGGTCTTATCAGGTGTTGCAGTTCCCTCTTGACGTAGAGAGAAATGCTGCGCCTTTGGGACAACAGAACCACTTGTGGGCATTAGAGACATAAAAATCCGGGTCCAGGGTGTCAAGAGACAAAGGAAGGCTTCCCATGAGTGGGCCCCATCGATAAAGATTTTCACATTTCTGTCATAAATTAAGAATAAATACGGACACAGTGAGCTACATGTTTTAATATAGCCACAACACATCTTAATGGAATGAAATGGCTATTCAAAGTATGGTGACGCATAACGGTGATGGTATGTAAGCCATCATCTGCCTGTACATGGAGTTTAAAATCTTGCCGAATTTTTAATCTGCTGGGTTAGCTTGTTTCGCTTAACTGGTCCTTGGCCCATTGAAAAATAAAAACTGCTAGTCCACCACATCAGATAGTTTGAAAAGCACTGCCGTAGACAATAATTGAGAAAATAGTAAACCCACCTTAATTCAAATGGATTCAAGGTTTAACTTACTGTCTGAGACTGATATTGAATAAATTGATTAATATAAAATTTTTTCTTGATGCCACTGTAAAATGTAGAATGAGCAGATAAACAAAACAAATAAAAAATTTTAAAAAGCGGTAAGAATAAAAAAGCACTACGCAATGCAATCTGGTTTAAATTTCACTTTGATCTTTTATTTTTACCAAAAAAAATGGAAATATGACTAACATGATTAATTTTCACAACCCTCTAGTTCCTCATTTGATAGCGTATAAGCCACCATACAAAAGCCAATCAGACAACAGTTATCCTGCATCAGATTGTGATAGTGGGAAACATGACCATAAAAAATAACACAAAATATGTTAAAGAAAGTTTAAAAAAAGAAGGAAAGTTCCTTCAAGGCCATTACGGCCTACAGAGCTGGGAGCATATCCTGGTTTCTATGGTGTGGAAGCAAAAGGTGATAATAATCACCTTCTGGACAGGATGCTAATATGACACAGATTTTTAGTCAAAAAGCTAGTGCTTGTACACATTTGCACCTGGGTCGAGTGGAGAAGTGGGGAAAATACACAATAAGTGTCTTTCCCCAAGGAGCACAATGTTAGGCCTAGCTTTGCCAGGATTCAAACACGGGAGACCTTGTGATCTCGTGCTCTGGCAGCCTAACTACTTGGCCGCTCTTGTTAAAAAAAGACACTGAATATTCAAATCAATCTCAATCATCAGGCTTATTTAAATAGCTTTTGTTAAAAAATCAATAGCAATAATACATCTTTAAAAAAAAAATCTAATTTGCATCTAAAATTGGAATTCTTATTATGGTACCTCTGTCTGCAAATTTGAACCATTTCTTTGACTGGCATGATAAAAGGTGTATTACTTGGAATGTGATCAACAATAACCAGGAGACGTGACCGTGTGCCAGTTCTTGCTCTAAAATAGTTGTAATCTGAATTGCAAGAATGAAGCATTTATATAGGGAAGCATGCAAATTTGAGAAATTATCAAGGTTCCATCTGACATAACCTTTAGCAGCTTCAATGAGCTGTTCAATTCTAACAGAAACAGTAACAGTTAAGCTCAATGTGGATTGGTTGAATTTGATAAAATGATATGAGTAACTGATTACCAAAATTTTCTTTGTTGGAATGTTAAAAATGTTTCAGAACAAAATTACTTCTTGGTTCAATGAATTGAATACATTGGGGCTTATTTTTGTACCAAAATTTTTTTCTCCGTTTTTCATCACACTTTCCAGGTTTCTAGGAACTTGTTTTTAAATTATTAAATGAGACATTAAGATGTTATCATTTTCAAGCATAACAGATATATAAAACACATACAAAAATAAGAAAAATTGTTTTCTTCTTCTCTTAAAAATGAAAAATTATGTTTTTTACTCAAGATTGCGATTGCATAAAATCTCCCCACCTGTTCTGGACCTTTAATCGGAAATTCGATATGAGCCTCTTTATTTTGGGCACCGGTCCGTGAGCAAATAAGCTGAACCAACTTTTCACCGCTCTGAAAAGTAAATACAGTAAGTTACGTTGGCTTACTGGAATGCATCTTTAGTTTAAATTTCATTTTCAAGTGAAACATTAAATCTAGACAGTAGTCTCATGCCAAATTGTAGGTCCACGGGTGACAAAAAAATTGCATTTTGGTGAAGGTGCCATGACTGTGTATTGCTACATTGCCATTCTTGTTTGGAAATACATGTTAACACTCTCTCTTGTTTTTCTTCTTGTTTGGGGTTTATTTGTTATTCGGCCTTTGCACAGATTTGTTACATTGTCATTCTTCTCTCACTCAAGATGACAACAAGGGTGGTGATGGTGAAGACATTCGGCAACAATATTAAAAAAAAATTTGGTGTCCAATAGTGTCATACAGAGTATGATCTCCGTGGGTAAAAGTGACACGAGACCTTTCTCAGATTTTCTCACCGTGATCAAAGAGAGACAGACTGTCTGGCAGACCTATTGAGTGAGGAAGGGAAGGGGGAGGGTATGGGTGACCAAAGCCGAGACAGCCAAGATTAGTTGAGAGAAGTTTGTTAAGATCTAGATGTCACACACACACTCACCTGTGTTGCAGATCATGTCACTAGAATGAGGCGAGAAAGAGGCTATTAAGTTTATTTTTGCAACAAAGTGAAGACAGACTTACAAAAACTTGTTGCATTTTGGCTAAGTCAAGCTAGCTGTTGTTGCATTTTGAGGGAGTAATTTGCGTTGTAAAATTCGGTTACATGAAAAAAAAACGTGCATTATGACGAATCGTTCATTTTGGCGACGTGCAATTTGGCGGAGATTACTGTACTGAATTCAAGCATTGTATTGACGAAATTACAAAGTTGAACAATTCATCAAGGGAGGGAGGACAAACATGTGACATTTCAGGTTCATCCCTTTCTTAGACAACAAAAACATACTTTTCACACACAATTATCATAATTTCTTTGATGGAATATATATCCTGTCCACTAAATCATGCAATTAACTCATGGTGAATTATGACAAAACAACAGCAAACTGAAAGATGTGAAAGGTAAAAGGAAAAAAGAGGACCTACTAGCAGCTTCCAACAACCACTCATACACAGAGCAATTAAACACTTATAAAATTGATGTAACAAGAAAGAAAAGGGAGGAAAAAGAAGTGAAACACAAGAAGAATAGAGAAAAGAATAGATCAAGAAAAGTGGAGAGGATGGAAGCAGAAAAAAAAATGAATAGGTTAAAAAGAGAAAGGAAACAACGTAATTTTGCTCAAAGAGAATTACAATTTTAAAAATGCAAACATCCTCACCCCATATTTCTCTTATATTATTATGTTCATAAATTTAGCTTTTTGATTTTTGTGTGTATATGTGTGTGTTTGCATTTGTACATGTGTCTCAATCTCTTTCATTGCAAAAAAATTATTTATGTCTCCAGGCAGTCCAAATAAACTATTCCTTGTCTTCTCAAATTTCGCAAAGGGAATAATATGTTTGTTTTGAAAAATACACAATCCATATGCATTAGCTAACAGTAAAAATATTTTAACATCTCCACCATCCCCAAATTACCGTATGTTACATTAAAGGTCAATATCATGTCCTTTGGCCCAAATCCCAAACTGTTCAAGACTGAGTTTGTCCCATAGGTAGCATTATTGACAAGAACCAAATCTCTTGGATCACAATCTGTAAAATAAACATTTCTAATACATTAAATAAATTAAATAAATCATTAACTTAAGACATAATTGAATACAGAAATAAAAATGTCTAATCAAATCAAGTTGAAAAGAATAAATGACTTGACCAATGTGCACTTTACTCTATGAAAAGCCTCCTTCACATATCACATAAAATAAGGCATCTATAAAATTATTCTCTATATTTTGGAAAAAACAATAAAAAGCAATATCATTCTTTACTTTTGATAAACAAATCAAATCAAAACATCAATTTCCATTAAAAATGATTCTAACTAAAAATAATTTACAATTGACTTTTAATATTTTAACTTTCCAGCATAAGGTATGTTCAATTTCGAAAAAGAAATTTTCATAACAATCAAAATACATAAAATAAAAAAAGAAAACGGCCAGGAAAAAATAATCTACCACTTTTTTTCCCACAAATAAGATTTAATAATATGACAGCTGTTCTGAAAGACAGTTGTTTGCAAGAAAATCATGTACCAGTTAAAATAAATGACATTGAAATAAGCAGTCAAAACAAAATAGAAGTGTTGTCTTTGACATTTTAGTTTACTTTTTGTATGTGTTCACGGCTATATATGCTTACCAACAAACTTTGCCAATTTTCTGCTCACAAGAACCAACAAGGGAAGTAATTCTCTGTCATAAAATCTGAGTGGTTGTCTCTCTGCATACATTTGCCATTTCTAATAATTTAAAAAAAAGCAACATCAATGTAAAGTTTAAAGAAAAACATGGCCTCTCTGAACTTTCAATAAAAAATCATAAATCAAATCAACCTAGAGAATTACATATCCCTATCTCTTTCTATCTTTATTATTTTCATTCTGTCGACATAAAAAAAACGTGCACTCTCAAGATTGATTGAGGTAAGACAAACGTTTTTCGTATGAAATGTAAAGTAATCTTAAATAGACCAGTGAGAGAACCACTTAAGACACATTGACTGATTCAAATTATGCGAAACACATAGTTTCCAAGAAGCACTTTAAAGGAACACAAACATAAGATATAAATCAGTAATCTATACATTTCTAACTACTAAATATATACGCATGTGTTTTCAAATCCTATCTCTCACTCTCCCCCCCCCTTCTCTCAATCAGTCTCTCTGTCTGTTTATTTGTCTGTCTGTTTGTCTCTATTCCCCCCCCCCCCGTCTTTTCACTCCCCATCCTCTCTTTTCTCCACCACCCTCTCTCTGTGAATCGTATCATATCTTACTAAATGTCTCTATGTTTCTACCTATTTTCTATAAGTACATGCATAACAAATAAATACATGTATACCTGAGCAGCTTCCATAGCTTGTTTTAAAACTCCACCAAAAGCACCATGATTCAGGAAACAGCATTTATCCTGCCCAGGAATAATTATAGAAAATGTAGATATGCCATTGAATAAAATACACATTCAACAATTCTAATAATTGAATAATTGCATCTGTTAACGAATCATTGATAGTTATAACCACAAATATTGACATAGCCTAATGTTTCAATTTTTTAATCTCAAATTTTTTAATTGTTAAAAGCTCCTTCCCAACCGGGACTCATAAATTACCCCTCTTGACACAGGTGAAACGCTGTACTTTGCCACACACGACATTCCCTAAGGCTTTTAAGGCAAACTCAGCAACATGCGTGTGCTTGGCATCTTACTGTACTGGGAAATTAATGGCACATGGGAAAATTTCCACTGTATCTGTGTGGTCAGGTGGCCTTGATTCACGTCTAAACAGATTTTTTTTTAGTTTTTAAAAAGAGTAAAAATTGGGGATTTCAGGATATGAAACGACATTCCCCCAAAGGCTTTTAAGGCAAACCCGGAAGAGACAGTTATAGCAAGCACATGCGTGCTTTTGACATCTTACTGGTACTGGGAAATTACAGGCACATGGGAAAATTTCCACTGTATCTGTGTGGTCGGGTGGCCTTGATTCAGGTCTAAACAGATTTTTTTTTTCTCTTTAGTTTTTAAATAGAGTAAAAATTGGGGATTTCAAAATGCCCTATTTACCAGGACCGCTGTAAATGAGCTCCACTGTAAAATCCATGTTCACTTCAAGCAGCGTGGCGATCTAAGGGTTTTTTGGTCAGACGTTTGAAAAAGTTGTTTACTTAACTACCCTTGTCAACATCAAAGGAATTCTTAAGATAACCTCTTGACACAATGTATAACCATGAAGTCTTTGAGTCTTTCATTATTTTCAGGGAGTATACACTAGAGCAAGAAGTACAAATATCTGAATCCTTTATATATTCAACCTGACGAAAGTTCCATACTTCAAGATCAACACCGTCCTACTGATAGAATGTAACAAATTGAAAATCTAACCTAAACGTGTCAAAATGCATTGTGTTTTTTTTTCTACGATTGATTTTTCCAACATGAAACTGAATTCAATATCTCCTAATATCGTTATTTATGTATTTAATGTAAAAGTGGAGATCTCAAATGTGATTAAATGCCTCCCAAAAAAAAAAAAAATAAAATAAAAATAAAGCAATGTTAAATGTGGGAGCAGAGGGTTACTTTTTAATAGAAACACTGATGATGATAAACATGGCATACCTCCAGTAAGAAAAATTGTTTTCGTGCTTTTTATTCCAGATACAAGTGTTGTATCATAGTCGTAAACTGCATCCTCCCAGCCTTCACAGAAGCCAAATGAAGGCAACTCTATAGGAATGTTTGGTGCAACATACTCTGCCTTTAAAGAGTAAAGAAGGCCTTTTATAACACAAAATATGAAAGACAATCAGTTTGTATATAATTGCAGATATGATAAAAAATCTATGCCATAAAAGTAATAAAAGAAGTCTATGGTACTTTAAAATATTTCTATAAATTTCAAATAATCCTGTAAATCCCTCTCTGATCGTCTTGTCTGTCTCTCTCTGCATGTAAAGGCTATATTTCTGATGGAAACACATTATAATAATGTGACACTGTCATGTCTCAGATCTGAGAGTTTTCAGTTTTGTATTGAGTGTGCGTTTGATTGTATATGTCCGCCTACACTGTCTGCGTCTCACCCCCCCCCCACACTAACCTCTTTTATTGTTTATGTTTTGATTGATAATTTTGAGCCTGCCCATCTATATTATATGCTGACCTCAATTGCCTGGTCCATGAAGTCATGTTTATCGCTTGGTTCTCCACGTGTGATTAAATCTCAACCCAGTGTCAGATCTTTGCTGATTTTACACAATGCTTTGTTTTCATGCTAGATCTATTATTTATGTTATTATTTCCTTTTTATTTTAACAGGAGACAGTACGGTATTGGTAAGTCGACAGTAAGAAATTGTTCAGATTGATACAGACAGTGGGACAATTAAATATATAATCCTTAATAAAAATCGTTGTTGAAATTCGAATCGTCCAAGTCACCTGTCTTCCTCACTATCATTGGACAGCTGTATTTGTGGGAATGTAGAGTGAGAGAGCCTGTTAAAAAATGTGAATGTGTGACAATAATGAAGTTCAAATTTGTAATTTCTTCCCTATTTTTTCCTAAAATCGACAGAAAATTAAATATATTATGATTAAACTATTAGGGTTATAGATCCTCTTTATGCAATTTTATCTGTAACATACATGCTATCATCAGTTCATAATGGTGGCGATATACGATTTAAGAAGTATTTTCTTATCCATTTATCTATCTTCTTATGTGCGCAGATATAGATCAATAATATAATATCCAG
>JAXRKP010001670.1:95000-97500 GCA_037039925.1 Doris montereyensis | reverse complement strand
TCTCTCTCTGTCTCTCTCTCTCTCTTTTCTCTCTCTCAAACTCTGTCTGTCTGTCTGTCTGTCTCAAATTTCTGTCTGTCTCTCTCTCCTCTCTCTCTCTCTCTCTTTCTCTCTCTCTCTCTCTCTCATTGTTTCCGAAGATTGACAGGAACTCCGGTATCCCTGTTCTCTCTCTCTCTTTAACTCTGAATATTTCCTTTCACCAAGTAGTATGTTCTATTCTTAATTCCTTTATGCCTCTCTGCTACTGTATTATGTAGACAGTACAGAAAAGCTGTACCAGTTTATAATGGGTGTTTGACGATTCATTTCTAGCCAGCATTCTTTATAAAAAGTAAGCATCTGTGTCGATTATTCTGTGCAAATATCCCCAGTAAAGATAATATCAAAGGAATGTATTGTATTCCTTTAATTATAGGTAGACAGATTGATTGTTTGGCAATAGCAGACATGTTATATCGTTTAGATAGATATATTCTTATAGTGGTTGATTAGCTTCTTAGCATGATATAGCATCATGTTGGAGTGTTATATTATAACGGAATGCGGATATATTGATCGATAGATTTTTCTATTCATTATCATGGCGGCTATTGAACGCAGTTTCGTGCTGCGACCTGGGGAGCGTTTTGTGAGCAAGATTGGTTGGTCAGCTTTCTCATTGGAAGAAATTCCAAAACACTGGTACCGTTTTCTACCAATGAGAATGAAGCTCTGCTCGACGTCCAACGAAACGTTCCTTCCTGTTTAACTTGCTGAAATTTGTAATAGAGACTGGCTTTGCTGCAACTGTATAACTCTGGAACAAGATGGCCGAATGGATCTTGCAGAAGATATTACGCGGTCAAACTCATTGATCGCGTTCAAAATGACCACTCGGCCTTTCCTAATTACATGAAGTTGTAAATTATTGAAGCAGAAATGCTCGTACTGGAATGATTGGTCAACTGAGACGACTACGAATTTCCCTGGAGATGGCGCCTCTTACTTCTTCCTCCCACATTGACATGTAAACTAGCTTGGCAATGAAACTGACAGCCGGCAATCATTAGGGACAAGAGAGGCCGAGAAATCAACAGAGCAACGTACAGCATTGCATTCATGATTTGTGTGTATGCGTGTATGTTATGTATGTATATATATATATCTCACTATATATATATATATATATATACATGTGTGTGTGTGGGTGAAGATGTATGTATGTATGTGTGTATGCATATATGTATGTGCGTATGTGTGTATGTGTGTATGTGTGTATGTATGTATGTTTGTAGGTATGTATGTGTGTGTATGTATATATGGATGCTATCTGTGTACGTATGTATGTTTGTATTGTGTGTATTTATCTATGATCGTGTATGTATGTATGTATGTATGTTTGTGTGTGTATGTATTGTGTGTATGTATGGTATTAGTGTATGCGTATGTATGTCGTATTGTGTGTGCATATTTATGCATGTATCATGGATGTATGTATGTATAATATGTGTGCATGTATGTATGCATTGTGGATGTATGCATGTATAATATGTATGTATGTATGTATGTATTATGTATGTATGTATCTACGTATGTATGTATGTATGTATGTATGTATCGTATGTATGTATCGTATGTATGTATGTATGTGTTTGTATGTATGTATGTCTATGTATGTATGTATCATATGTATGCATGTATCGTATGTATGTATGTATCGTATGTATGTTTGTATCACATGTATGTATGTGTTTCCATATGTATGTATGTATGTATGTATGTATGTATGTATGTACATGTTGTGTATGTATGTATGTATGTATGTATGTATGTATCTATGTATGTATGTATGTTTTATGTATGTATGTATGTATCGTATGTATGTATGCATGTATGTATGTATGTATGTGTGTCTGCATATATATATGTTTGTATGTATGTATGTAATATCTTGTATAATGTTTGTATGTAGGTATGTATGCTCATTGTAAGGAGGTAGATAATTAGGTCAAGTTAAGTTGTTCCATTTACTGTGTAGTGTCTATCTTCGTTCCAGATCAAGAACTTAGATTTAGATCTAGATAAAGTCATTTTACACTACTTACATCGCTAGTTACGAAAAGGTAGAACATTGTGAAATTGCTAGTTTATATATCTTCCTCCTCTTTCCTCCTCGTTCTTCTTACTCGTCGTCGTCCTTCTCCTCCTCCTTCTCTTCTTTTTCTTCTTGTTCTTGATTGTTCTTCTTGTTCTTCTTGTTCTTCTTGTTCTTCTTGTTGCCTTCTCCTTCTTCTCCTTCTTCTGTGTAGTTCTCCTCTTTCCCTCCTCCTCCTCCTTAGATCCTCCTCCTCCTCCTTCTTCCCCTTCTTCTTCTTCTTCTTCTTCTTCTTCTTCTTCTTCTTCTTCTTCTTCTTCTTCTTCTTCTTCTTCTTCTTCTTCTTCTTCTTCTTCTTCTTCTTCTTCTTTCTCCTTCTCCTCCCCCCTCCCCTCCTCCTCTCTTTTTCTCTTCCTCTACTCC
>JAXRKP010001670.1:72500-90000 GCA_037039925.1 Doris montereyensis | reverse complement strand
TGTGTGGGTATCACTATTTTGTGTGTGTGTGTGTGTGTGGGGTGTGTGTATGTGTGTGTATGTGTGTGTCATTTAAGTGTAGGCGGAGGCACGTGTGTACATGTATAATAATAATATGTGTGTATGTGTGGGTATCACTATTTTGTGTGTGTGTGTGTGTGTGTGTGTGGGTGTATGTGTGTGTGTGTGTGTGTGTAAGAGAGTGTGTGCGCGGATGTGTGCATGCGTGGACATGCCACGTTGTACTCTCACTCTCACTAGTCTTACATACTGGGTATGGGCGTTCACGTCGTAAAGTCATAGCTGGCTGACCAAGAAGGACGCTAAGTAAGTGTAGGGATAGTTAAAAACCCAAACTCTTAGATTTCATTTCTTTTCATTTACCCACATCCACAACTAAGGCCATCTTGGGGTATTTGGAAAAGATTTTTTTTTAAATTTTGCCCGGACTGCCCTGTAAACAGTGAATTGATCTCGTGCAAATAGTATTCTGATCTGCACAGGACCTCCTTTTTTATCGTCTGTGCTCCAATGGGACTAGGCGTCAACCCACCTACCTGGACCAGGGGGTGGATGTTGCTCGAAAAAACCCCTCAAGAAACTGTGTCAACCGTTGGCGGGGCTCGAACCCACGACTCACTTGGGTTGAGAGGCCGACGCATTGCCTCTAAACTACCAAGCGCCCCCACCCCCTCCCCACCCCTTACCGCCAAAACACCCCAACAAGAAACAAGAAACAAAATAATACAAAACACAACACAAAAACAAAACAAATAACAAACTAAAACTAAACAGAAAAACATACCCTAACGATTTGCTTTACTAATGATGAATTAATTTGGTTGTAATTTGGCTGTGAATGAATTATCTACATTGTGCATGTACAGGTTCTATCAATGGTAAATTGTGGTAATTTGGCTGTGATGAATTACCTACATTGTGCATGTACAGGTTCTATCAATGGTAAATTGTGGTAATTTGGCTGTGATGAATTACCTACATTGTGCATGTACAGGTTCTATCAATGGTAAATTGTGGTAATTTGCTGTGATGAATTACCTACATTGTGCATGTATGTTCTATCAATGGTAAATTGTGGTAATTTGGCTGTACTACATGTGTGCTGATGAATTACCGATTGTGCATGTACAGGTTCTATCAATGGTAAATTGTGGTAATTTGGCTGTGATGAATTACCTAGGTTCTATCAATGGTAAATTGTGGTAATTTGGCTGTGATGAATTACCTACATTGTGCATGTACAGGTTCTATCAATGGTAAATTGTGGTAATTTGGCTGTGATGAATACCTACATTGTGCATGTACAGGTTCTATCAATGGTAAATTGTGGTAATTTGGCTGTGATGAATTACCTACATTGTGCATGTACAGGTTCTATCAATGGTAAAATGTGGTAATTTGCTGTGATGAATTACCACATTGTGCATGTACAGGTTCTATCATGTAATTTGCTGTGATGAATTACAGGTAAATTGTGGTAATTTGGCTGTGATGAATTACCTACATTGTGCATGTACAGGTTCCATCACTGGTAAATTGTGGTAATTTGGCTGTGATGAATTACCTACATTGTGCATGTACAGGTTCTATCAATGGTAAATTGTGGTAATTTGGCTGTGATGAATTACCGACATTGTGCATGTACAGGTTCTATCAATGGTAAATTGTGGTAATTTGGCTGCTCTCTGGACACCTCGGATTGGCTATATTTTGGCATTGATATCAAAATTGAAATTATGACGTTTTGAAATAACATTACACATCGAAGAGCGTATTACTATTAGATATACGTCATGTTTACAGGTTACGCTCTAGCCAACAATAAAAGCTGAAAGAAAATTGTAATTGTCAGGATGCAGTCCCTGGTGGTATTCAGGGAGCATGTGGATCGCAAGGGCCTCTCCTCACACCTCGATGGCACATAATAATCATACCATTATACTACTGTAACTCTGAGATCACCGCATATGGTGGACGGGATAATTTTTAATGAATACTACCACATGCGTGTGAGTAAGGTAGATTGTGTAATCACGACAGGCGTTTAAAAAGTAAGGCATCCATTGTACAAACAATGAGATTAAGTACACTGTAATGTGTGAGTAAGGTTCCTTCAAGGCCATTACGGTCCATACAGACGGAGCTTATCCCGGTTTCTATAGCGTGAAGCGGAACATTATTTACGGGCATGCTTCTCATTAATATAATAGCATTTACAATCATGCGCCATGTACTTAATCACACGTATCATTAATATGACCTGTACATACACGCTATGTGTGACGTCGGTGCTCGAGTGTTTAAGCTGTCGAACTAAGAATAATGAGGTCCCTGGTTTGAATCCTGACCGTTCATGATCACCATCATGTTGTGACGATATCTGTTTTTACATTAGACCGTCACAAATTCTACAAAACTATGAAAACAAGAAGAACATGATAAAGTTGGAAGTGGGCGTAGTATAACAAATGTTAGGGAGATTATTTTACCTACATAAATAGTTTCGTTGATTGGACTGGCAATGTCTACTTGAGAAAACGATATATGGATAGATAGATAGATAGATAAATAAATAGATAGATAAATAGATAGATAGATAGATAGATAGATAGATAGATAGATGATAGATAGATAGATAGATAGATAGATAGATAAACAGATACATAGAAAAATTAGGTATATATATATATATATATATATATATATATATATATATATATATATATATATATATAGATATATATATATATATATATATATATATATATATAGATAGATAGATAGATAGATAGATAGATAGATAGATACAAACAGACAGACAGACATATACATATATAGATAGACAGACAGACAGATAGATAGACTGAAAGATAGATTGATAGATAGACAGACAGATACAAACAGACAGACAGACATATACATATAGATAGACAGACAGACAGACAGACAGATAGATAGACTGAAGATAGATTAGATTGATAGATAGACAGACAGATAGATAGATAGATAGATAGATTAATAGATAGATAGATAGATAGATAGATAGATAGATAGATAGATAGATAGATAGATAGATAGATAGATAGATAGATAGATAGATAGATAGATAGATAAATAAACATACGCAACACAAACAACTACCGAGTCCCCACTACTCAGATGTTTTTAACGTTTCTATTTGATTTACCCACATCCACAACTAGGGTGATCTCAGGTATTTCGTTGCTGTTGGTAGGACTCTTTTAATTTTACCCAGACTTCCCTGTTAACAGCCAAGGGATCTTTCACGTGCACAGAGTGTTGTGATCTGCTTACGTGACCTCCTTTTTATCGTCCGTCTCCGATGGGACTAGGTGTCGATCCACCTACCTGAACCACGGGGATAGATTTTACTCGAAAAAACGAGAAAATGTTTCAACCGTGGTGGGGCTTGAACCCCAACCACCATTGGGTTAAGAGGCCGACAGCTTGCCTCTGGACTACCGAATCCCCACTACTCAGAGGAAAGTAGAGTTTACTAAATACGTGCGTGAACTGGACAGCCATGGCTATCTACGGAGACACTGCAAGCTGGCTACAACAGCAACGAAATACATCACAAGCTGGCTACAACAGCAACGAAATACATCACAACCTGGCTACAACAGCAACGAAATACATCACAATCTGGCTACAACAGCAACGAAATACATTGCAAGCTGGCTACAACTGCAACAGCAACAAAATACATTACAAGCTGGCTACAACTGCTACAAATACATTACAATGGCTACAACTGCAACGAAATACAACTACAAATACAAACCTGCTGGCTACAACTGCAACGAAATACATTACAAATACAAGCTGGCTACAACTGCAACGAAATACATCACAACCTGGCTACAACTGCAACGAAATACGAAATATTACAAGCTGGCTACAACTGCAACAAAATACATTACAAATACAAGCTGGCTACAACTGCAACGAAATACATCACAATCTGGCTACAACTGCAACGAAATACATACAACCTGGCTACAATTGCAACGACAACTGCAACGAAATACATTACAAGCTGGCTACAACTGCAACTACAAACGAAATACATCACAATCTGGCTACAACTGCAACGAAACAATGAAATACATTACAATTGCAACGAAATACTGGCTACAACTGCAACGAAATACATTACAATCTGGCTACAACTGCAACGAAATACATTAGAAGCTGGCTGGCTACAACTGCAACGAAATACATTACAAGCTGGCTACAACTGCAACGAAATACATTACAACCTGGCTACAACTGCAACGAAATACATCACAACCTGGCTACAACTGCAACGAAATACATTACAATCTGGCTACAACTGCAACGAAATACATTAGAAGCTGGCTACAACTGCAACGAAATACATTACAAGTATAATTATTATAAATAATTACTGTGTTGTTCGATTTCTGAACGCTGGTTGGAAAGGAGAGAATACGACGGCCTTTATCGACCGATTTCTCTGCTGACGGTAGCTCGTTCGACGTTTGTACAGTTTACTGGTCAACACGAATGGTATTATGCGTGCGGTCGTTAGATAATGGTCTAGTAGTAGAAATAGTATGCGAGCAAGGCTGGCCAAGGAGACCGCTAATGTGTGTCAATAACTATAATGGCGGTGATGGCGTGATAAGCTGTATGGGAGAAATACGTCATGAAGCAGGGAAGACCAGTAAAGCAAGGTATACTACTTGAAGCAGTCAACGACTCAAAGTCAAAGTCAAAGTCAAAGTCAACATGAAAGTACGTAGACAGCGGTCCCTGGATGCACCATGTAAACGGTAGGAAAGGGTAGGGAAAGTGTGTATTATGTGGATTTCGTAGACGTGTAGAGGAGGAAGTGGGGGCGGAGGCGAGGGAGGGAGGGGCGGCCAGGCAATGGTGAGCTCGAATGACCCAAGGGAGCCAACTCCTGGCATCTTCTTAGTTCGCAATGGAAACTGACCATACTTCGTTCGTCCATTGTTCGTAGGCCTGGCTGACCCTACCAACAGTCACTACTACTAGATCTAGTGCAAGGTGAACAGAGCGTGCAGCAGATGGGATGCTGACCATGTATAACGCGAACACGAACACTAGTAACAGTAACACCAGTGATGATGACTAGCAAGAGTAAGACCACAAGTAGTAGGAAGAGATCGAGAAGCTGTAATTCTAGACAAAGAATACAGACAGGAAAGGATGACAAAAAGTAAGACTGTATATCGTAAGAAGAGATGGAGAAGATATAATTCTAGACAAAGAATACAGACAGGAGGATGACAAAAAGAGTAAGACTGTATATCGTAAGAAGAATGGAGAAGATATAATTCAGACAAAGAATACAGACAGGAAAGGATGACAAAAAGAGTAAGACTGTATATCGTAAGAAGAGATGGAGAAGATATAATTTTAGACAAAGAATACAGACAGGAATGGATGACTAACAAGAGTAAGACTACATGTATTAGCAGGAAGAGATGGAAAATATATTATTCTAGACAAAGAATACAGATAAGATAAGATAAGAAGAATATTTATATTGCGCCTTCCTCAGAAGAGCTCAAGGCGCATTACAAGCAAAATGATTACACAGACATGGCATGCTATCGCTAAAACATTTTACATAAAACAGATGCATCAATAAAAAAAATAGTATCACAATCAATTCAGTAAAAGCAAGCAATTCAATAAAATTCATCTAAATATGTTGGAGAAGTAGTGGGTCTTCAAGCGAGATTTCAGTATATTCAAAGACTCTGCAGACTGGACGTCCCATGGTAAAATGTTCCAAATTTTGACTGCTTGTGTTTGTAGGGCCCTATCTCCGAAAGTCTTAAGTTTGGTTTTGGGTGTTTGTATTATTTTCTTGCTCGCTGAGCGCAGTGATCTGTTCGGTGTGTATTTAGGAACTGACTCTTTTAAGTAGACTGGAAAGTCAGCCTCGTGCAGACATTAATATGTGATTGTAGCTATCTTGTAGTCAATGCGAGATTTTATTGGGAGCCAGTGTAGGTGTTTAAGTATTGGCGTAATGTTTTCTCTTTTGAAACTTCCATAACTAATCTGGCGGCATTGTTTTGTATTATCTGCAGTTTCTTGATTTGTGTCAGTGGAAGTCCAGCCTGCAGAGAATTGCAGTAATCAATTCTTGAAAGAACAAATGAGCAAATTAGTTTGTTTGTTGCCTCAGGAGTGATGTATTTCATGATATGACATATTCTTTTTAATTCCAGATAGCAAACTTTTCTCAAATGTGAGATATGGTCTTCTATGGACAGGAACGAAAGGATGACGGGTTCATGGAGAGAAAGACATAAGAGGTAGCTGGGCTCAATAATAAGGTATCGGCATCGCTCTCTATCAGAACCTTTCAAAAAAATTGCAATACCTGAATACAGAGCATGAGCTAATATCGAATGTTCTGACATGACAATAGCTCCCAAAATGATTAGCTGATTGCAAATCATGAATAATAATATAAGTCAAGTATCTTTGAAATTCAGTGTTTCATAGCATATCTACAAATTAAAGTATTTCGTTTGTTTAATTGAAATTTACCTGGTCCACCATTGCGGTGATCTCAGTGTGAGTTAATAGGAAACAGCAAGAGGAAAGATAAATGAAAGAAGGAAGCAAAGAGGTAGGACTTACTATCAGCGCCTGCTAATCGCCCACACAAGTTAAAGTAAAGACTAAAAATACCCCCCCCCCCAGCTTAAGCAAACAAATACATGTGTGTGAACTGTTATATCAAGAAATCAACACACCAATACATGTGTGGAACTGTTATATCAAGAAATCAACACAAGAAATAGATGCGTGGGAACTGTTATATCAAGAAATCAACACAAGAAATACATGTGTGTGAACTGTTATATCAAGAAATCAACACAACAATACATGTGTGGAACTGTTATATCAACACAACAAATACATGTGTGGAACTGTTATATCAACACAACAAATACATGTGTGTGAACTGTTATATCAACACAACAAATACATGTGTGTGAACTGTTATATCAACACAACAAATACATGTGTGTGAACTGTTATATCAACACAACAAATACATGTGTGGGAACTGTTATATCAACACAACAAATACATGTGTGGGAACTGTTATATGAAGAAATCAACACAAGAAATACATGTGTGTGAACTGTTGTATCAAGAAATCAACAGAAGAAATAGATGTGTGTGAACTGTTATATCAAGAAATCAACACAACAAATAGATGTGTGTGAACTGTTATATCAAGAAATCAACACAACAAATAGATGTGTGTGAACTGTTATATCAAGAAATCAACACAACAAATAGATGTGTGTGAACTACTCTATCTAGAAATCAACACAAGAAATACATGTGTGTGAACTACTCTATCTAGAAATCAACACAACAAATAGATGTGTGTGAACTGTTATATCAAGAAATGAACACAACAAATAGATGTGTGAAACTGTTATATCAAGAAATCAACACAACAAATAGATGTGTGTGAACTGTTAAATATGTGTGTGAACTGTTAGAAATCAACACAAGAAATAGATGTGTGTGAACTACTATATCAAGAAATCAACACAACAAATAGATGTGTGTGAACTGTTATATCAAGAAATCAACACAAGAAATAGATGTGTGTGAACTGTTATATCAAGAAATCAACACAAGAAATACATGTGTGTGAACTGTTCTATCTAGAAATCAACACAACAAATAGATGTGTGTGAACTGCTCTATCTAGAAATCAACACAACAAATAGATGTGTGTGAACTACTCTATATAGAAATCAACACAAGAAATATATCAATAAATCAACAAATACATGTGTGAACTACTCTATCTAGAAATCAACACAAGAAATACATGTGTGGGAACTGTTCTATCTAGAAATCAACACAAGAAATAGATGTGTGGGAACTGTTATATAGAAATCAACACAAGAAATAGATGTGTGTGAACTACTTATATAGAAATCAACACAAGAAATAGATGTGTGTGAACTGTTATATGAAGAAATCAACACAAGAAATACATGTGTGTGAACTGTCTATCTAGAAATCAACACAAGAAATAGATGTGTGTGAACTGTTATATCAAGAAATCAACACAAGAAATAGATGTTTGTGAACTGTTATATCTAGAAATCAACACAAGAAATACATGTGTGTGAACTGCTCTATCTAGAAATCAACACAAGAAATAGATGTGTGAACTGTTATCTATCAACACAACAAATAGATGTGTGTGAAATGAAATCAACACAACAAATAGATGTGTGTGAACTGTTATATCAAGAAATCAACACAACAAATAGATGTGTGTGAACTGTTATATCAAGAAATCAACACAACAAATAGATGTGTGTGAACTGTTATATCAAGAAATCAACACAAGAAATATATGTTTGTGAACTGCTCTATCTAGAAATCAACACAACAAATAGATGTGTGTGAAATGCTCTATCTAGAAATCAACACAAGAAATAGATGTGTGGAACTGTTATATCAAATCAAGAAATCATGTGTGTGAACTGCTCTATCTAAAATGAACACAAAAAGATGTGTGTGAACTGTTATATCAAGAAATCAACACAACAAATAGATGTGTGGAACTGTTATATCAAGAAATCAACACAAGAAATACATGTGTGTGAACTGTTATATCAAGAAATCAACACAACAAATAGATGTGTGTGAACTGTTATATCAAGAAATCAACACAAGAAATAGATGTGTGTGAACTGTTATATCAAGAAATCAACACAAGAAATAGATGTGTGTGAACTGTTATATCAAAATTCAACACAAGAAATATATGTGTGAACTGCTCTATCTAGAATTCAACACAAGAAATAGATGTGTGTGAACTGCTCTATCTAGAAATCAACACAAGAAATAGATGTGTGTGAACTGCTCTATCTAGAAATCAACACAAGAAATACATGTGTGTGAACTGCTCTATCTAGAAATCAACACAACAAATAGATGTGTGTGAACTGCTCTATCTAGAAATCAACACAACAAACAGATATGTATGAAGTACTATATCAAGAAATCAACACACACAAGTATGAAAAGGCATCAAATTATTGAGAACCTCCCCCCAAAAAAAACCTCCCCCAAAAAAACAAAACTCTCAAACAAACCCCCTTTCCCCCGCAGCGTAAACAACGCTCAGACCAAACAACCTTGAGCAAACAAAAAGAAAACAACATTAGATAGAACAAAAACAAAACCCAAATCACCAACCTAAACCGATGTAGTATGACATATAATACTATTATCAATAGTCGGATACTGAAATGAAAAATGTAAATCAATGCTCAACATTGTCTTCATTATATATATATATATATGCTTTCGAACACCTTCACACCATACTGTATCGGGTTTTCGTTCTGTGCGTGTTTTTGTTGTTGGTATTTTTCTTTCTTGTGTGTCGTTAAAAACATAGAGATGATGACTTTATGTTTATTGAATATCGTTTTTATAATATCATTATAATATTGACAAAATTTAACGCAGTGTGCGCATGGCGAGTTCCTGTTTGCGTGGGCGCGCTGGGCGGCCATTACTATTACTATTACTACTAGACTACGCAGTGTTGGTGTTGGTCACCATCATCCACCAAGGCATGGATGGCTTCATGGCTGGCCGTCTCGGCGTAGATGAAGACCAAGGTCGCCACACACTCTCTCGACTCATTCAATTCAGGTTGAGGGCGGGTAGAGGCATTGGCCACACCAGAGATCTGACCTGGTGGTGGAGTGGGTGGTGTGTTGTCTCGGGCGGGAAAATCCCCAATCGAGGTGAAGAATTTGCGCAGTTACAAGCTTGGGGGTGGGCTAGAGAAGTTGATGTTTGAGTTTGCAGGAAGCTCGAACCGGACACCCCCACACATGGACAAAATAAAGACAGCAGGTCGCATACTACTTTGTACTGCTACTACTACTACAACTACTACTACAACTTCCTGCCTTTTGACAAAATACTTCGTTCTTCGAATATTCATTGTTCGCAAATCCGAAGGCTCGGCAAGTTCTGATTTTGTAAAATCCTTGAACTGATCGTAAGCTGACAAATACTAGATCTACTAGATCTATTACTATGTACTGAGATACATCGAAACAAATATAGTATAGATCTAGGAGTCTATATGGATCTTTAATCCAAGATAGATGTTTTGTAGAAATCTTGATTTAGAGTCTAGACTAAATACAGCTTACCAAATCTATATCTAGTCCGAGGTATGGACTGACATATATATGTATGATTGTATAAAATTGGGGAAAAAAAGGGACACAAATATCTAGAAAATCTATATCTAGAGATATAATGTCGATATCTAGATCTCTAAGTCAACAGCAGTTTCCATTGGATGAACAGAACATAAAACGCCAATTAATAATTTTGGATCCAAGTGAGGTGAGTGCTCTGTTTTTAATCACCCTATCTTTTACAGTGTGAAATAGATAACAAGGGTAACATCTTGCTTGCTTTTTTTTAATGGTCAAGCTTATTTTATATCTAACTTTATCTATATCTGAATCTGAAATTTGCATCCTCTCTTAACCTTTCCAATATACTGATTCAAAAGGGATTTATTATGTCTGTATCTGAGTTCTCAGCTTTCAAAATTTACATTGAAATACCCAACTAATAGCACAGCACCCGTCTGCCATTTGTGTCTGTGTAGTACCGGGTATCCTCTTCGTCTAGACATCATCTCGTCTTTCACAAAATTTCATGAATTTCATATAACTGTATGCCTTTCATTTGAAGCAAATCATTTCATTACTTCAAACATTATTATGTAAAAACGATCAGATCTAGATTCTAGATCTGTTTAATATAAATTTGTTATTATAAAAGCAGGCTCTGTCTTTCTGTCTCTCTGTTTGTCTGTCTGTCTGCCTGCCTGCTTCTCTCTCTCTCTCTCTCTCTCTCTCTCTCTCTCTCTCTCTCTCTCTCTCTCTCTCTCTCTCTCTCTCTCTCTCTCTCTCTCTCTCTCTCTCTCTCTCTCTCTCTCTCTCTCTCTCTCTCTCTCTCTCTCTTTCCCCCTGCCCTCTTTCCCCCTGCCCTCCCTCCCCGTCCATCTTTCCCTCTCTGTCAAAGTGTTTAGCATCATGTAATGTTCTATTTCATTGCTTGTTGGATTATGACCATTATTATGCTCTTCGTAAGGTGAACAATTATTAAACGGTTAGATCTATTTCGAACTAGGCTTATAAGAAAGCATGTATTTTACACATTATGGTTGTAATGCTTTTGCTTTTGTTCATGCTGGTATGATTGCAATCAAGCATTCAAAACAGACACATCTAGATTCTAGATCTGTATAAAATCCTAATCTACATCTACCTAGCCGTCTTAACGTGGATTATGGACCCTTTTCATCATATCATATCATATCATAATACATGTATTGAGAATGCAAGATTTCCTCATACCGGTTTTAGACATCAGTTAATATAGCTGATCCTAATGAGACTGCATTTAAACAGCCTACCTCTAGGTCTATAGGAGACATGATTTAAACAGTCTACCTCTAGGTCTATAGGAGACATGATTTAAACAGCTTACCTCTGGTTCTATAGGAGGCATGATTTAAACAGCCTACCTCTAGTTCTATAGGAGACATGATTTAAACAGTCTACCTCTAGGTCTATAGGAGACATGATTTAAACAGTCTACCTCTAGTTCTATAGGAGACAAGATTTAAACAGTCTACCTCTAGTTCTATAGGAGACATGATTTAAACAGCCTACCTCTAGTTCTATAGGAGACATGATTTAAACTCTAGTTCTATAGGAGACATGATTCAAACAGTCTACCTCTAGGTCTATAGGAGACATGATTTAAACAATCTACATATGATTTAAACAGTCTACCTCTAGTTCTATAGGAGACATGATTTAAACAGTCTACCTCTAGTTCTATAGGAGACATGATTTAAACAATCTACATATGATTTAAACAGTCTACCTCTAGTTCTATAGGAGACATGATTTAAACAGTCTACCTCTAGTTCTATAGGAGACATGATTTAAACAATCTACCTCTAGTTCTATAGGAGACATGATTTAAACAATCTACATATGATTTAAACAGTCTACCTCTAGTTCTATAGGAGACATGATTTAAACAGTCTACCTCTAGTTCTATAGGAGACATGATTTAAACAGTCTACCTCTAGTTCTATAGGAGACATGATTTAAACAGCCTACCTCTAGTTCTATAGGAGACATGATTTAAACAGTCTACCTCTAGGTCTATAGGAGACATGATTTAAACAGTCTACCTCTAGTTCTAGTTCAGTCTACCTCTAGTCCAATAGGAGGCATGATTTAAACAGTCTACCTCTAGTTCTATAGGAGACATGATTTAAACAGCCTACATCTGATTTAAACAGTCTACCTCTAGTTCTATAGGAGACATAATTTAAACAGTCTACCTCTAGTTCTATAGGAGACATGATTTAAACAGTCTACCTCTAGTTCTATAGGAGACATGATTCAAACAGTCTACCTCCTCTAGTCCTAAAGGACACGGATAGAAATATATTATATATAGCATCATGGACCCTCTTACAATTGCAAATACTGTCAGATGAAGTTCAAAATACCTTTTCTTTACTTCGAGATCACTGTCTACGGAGGTTGTATTTTTGTAGAATTTATTTCTCTTACTTACTATGAATTGGTCATGAAATTTGACTTGATAAAATATATCGACGTCGAAACGAAGACGAAAAAACCGAACTGGAGATTTTCAATTCAATCAGATTTGTTCGCAGCAAACGAAAATTAATTTTGCGGCTATCACTTTCTGAATTTTGTCTTTCATTTTCATCTCATATTTTCTAAATTCATCTACGTGCTTCACATTTTGTTCGACTTGCATCGGTGGTCGAGCGGTTAGGCTGCCGGACTGGGGTTCATGAGGTCCCCGGTTCAAATCCTAGTAAAGCTAGGTCCGATGTTGTGTTCCTTGGGAAATACACTTAAGACGCATTCCCCCCCCACTCTAATTCAATTGTGTACAAATACTAAAAAACCTTGAGTAAACAAATGCGTCAGACTACTGTCCTGTCTAGGAGGTGATCATCACTACCTGCTCCGCTTCACTCTATTGAAACCGCTATTGAAACCGGGATAGGCTCCGGATCTATGGGCCGTAGCGGCCTCGAAGGCACTTCACTTCATATAATTTTGATACTCAATAGGGTGACATTCAAACATTCAAGCTTATTGTATTGCCTTGAGAGATGTTAGGTTTGTTTTAAAATGGTTGCTTTCCCCAAATATGACGTCATAGTGGGCTGTATCCCTCTAACCGTTCCCCAAAGATGACGTCATAGTGGGCTGTATCCCTCTAATCGTTCCCCAAAGATGACGTCATAGTGGGCTGCATCCTCTAACCGTTCCCCAAAGATGACGTCATAGTGGGCTGTATCCCTCTAACTGTTTTTATCATATCAAAAGCTCAACGAGGTTCATAAAAAGAAAACCGAAGCTAGTGAGAAAATCATGCGCGTCGATAAGACTCTTTATGATTAACCTTCGAGTTCTAAGATAATTAACTTCTCCCTTTGTTACGTTATAATGATGTCTTCTGTCGCACGCGGCCATCTCGAAAAGCTCAAAAACAAAATTACCTTTGGTCAACGTTGATGAGGATGAGAAACACCACCCCCCCCAAAACAAAAACAAAAAACAAAAACAAAAAAACAACCCAGAAAAGGGGTAGTGTTGTGATGCTAACTGCTTTGTGTTTTAGTCGTAGGAAGTCAATCATTCTCATTGATGGAAACGACTGACATTAAATATTATTAAAGCCCCATAGGAACAAAGACAATAATACAAATACAACACAAGTAATACACAGTAAAATCTTGACCACTATGGGGATTGAACCCGTGACCTCCACGGGTTCAACCCCCATCGTGGCCAAGATTTGTTTCTGTCGGTTCCTTGTATTGATCTTGTTTTTGTTCCTATGGGGCTTTAATAATATTTAATATCATTTCCTTCACTTTCGACATGCTCCTTCCCTCACTGTGTGTCTTGACATTCTTGCCGACGGAAAGCTTGGGCCTCGAAAATTTCTACCAATACCATAACCAATAGTATAACCAATACCATAACCAATACCATAACCAATAGTATAACCAATACCATAACCAATACCATAACCAATACAACCAATACCATAACCAATACCATAACCAATACCATAACCAATAATATAACCAATACCATAACCAATACCATAACCAATAGTACAACCAATACCATAACCAATAATATAACCAATACCATAACCAATAGTTTAACCAATACCATAACCAATAGTATAACCAATACCATAACCAATAACATAACCAATACCATAACGAATACCATAACCAATATAACCAATACCACAACCAATACCACAACCAATACTATAACCAATACCACAACCAATACTATAACCAATACCATAACCAATACTATAACCAATACCACAACCAATACTATAACCAATACTATAACAATACCACAACCAATACTATAATCAATATTATAACAATACCACAACCACTACTATAACCAATACTATAACAATACCACAACCAATACTATAACCAACACTATAATCAATACCACAACCAATACTATAACCAATACCATAACCAATACTATAACCAATACCATAACCAATAAAAACAATACTAGAACAATACCACAACCAATACTATAACCAATACTATAACCAATTCTATAACCAATACCATAACCAATACTATAACCAATGCTATAACAATACCACAACCAATACTATAACCAATACCACAACCAATACCATGATCAATATTATAACAATACCACAACCAATACTATAACAAATAATATAACCAATACTATAACCAATACTATAACCAATACTATAACCAATACCATAATACTATAAACAATACCATAACCAATACTAACCAATACCATAACCAATACTATAGCCAATACCATAACCAATCAGATTGCATGGCGCGCCTAATGATTGAATCATGTCAAAAACTTCATGAAAAAACCCCCCATCACAATGTTTGTGTATACGTTCTATATCATCATGCTCCTTGCGGATCTCTTGCATAACCTTGGAACATCCTGTTAACCAAAACTGAGGCCTAGCGATCCTTCACACTTCGTTGGTGTTAAGAGTTAGTGAACATGTTATTGTCTCTTTCGACAGTATACTACATGTAATTAATACTTCACACTACTACGAGTACTACTTCCTGCTTGTTGGTGAACAGGAGTGGGCAAACGAATATCCCCCCCCCCCTTCTGTATTTAAGGAGATGAAAAAATGTTGTATTTCTCTCTTTCTCTCTTGGTCCCTGTCCGTCTCTGTTTTGTCTGTTTGACTGTTTGTTTGTCTGTCTGTCTGTCTGTCTGTCTGTCTGTCTGTCTGTCTCTCTCTCTCTCTCTATCTATCTATCTATCTATTTATCTATCTATTTATATCTATCTCCATCAATGTATCTATCTGTTGTCTGTACGATTGTCGATATATCCATTCATCGGTCTGTCTGTCTTTCGTTTTGATCTTTCGGTCTGCCAAATAATAGATCGTAACGCATGTACATGAAATATCGCAACCATTGTTCCCAATCATTCCTCAATGATCTTAAATTTAAAGTAATGTGTATTCTAGTGTTTGGCGAGGCCATTTCTAACCATCTCCATCCTTCCTTTGCCTTGGTCTAAGTCTAAGCTATTTTTATATTATAAGCGTACATTAGTCCTAGCAGTATCGATTTTTTCATGCCTCAGACTCTCTGTGTGTGTGTGTGTGTGTGTGTGTGTGTGTGTGTGTAAGCGATGATGTTAATGTTACAGTTAATATTGTTAGGTTAGGCGTGCTGTTTTAATACATGGCTAATGAGGCGTGTACCAATATTCCTCCCTGAGGCTTAGCTTTTTTTTTCTTCCTTTTGATAATAGTTAACACACGGGTACACGATTTGAAGGAAGCAAAGGACTGTCATTATCAGTTTGTTATTTTTGTTGTCAAATTTTGTTTTGTTTTGTTTACTTGAATACACCAGTGTTGATGATCGCAGGTTTTGAGTTAGGATTTGTTCCCTCCCCCCTCCTCCCCCCCTCCCCCCCCATCAGCCTTCTTCTTTGGTTGTCATGAGAGCTTCCACGCGCATATCTTTGCTGTTTTCCCCTTATTTATCCGGAGATCACCGCAATTATGGTGGAAGGGGGTATATACTTCAATCAATCAGTATACTTCTGTTGGGACTATGATTAAATAACGAGTAGGAGCCTGTGTTATTATTAATATACTTCCCCACTCTGTTGGCGGTGTGCGCTCAGGTAAACAACAGTTATTTTCCTATCTGATTTCTCTTTGACTAACGAACGCCGACCACAGATTCTAGCCACGCAAAAACGTATCTCTCAGCCAGACGATAATTGTCTGTGCGAAAACGGTGTTGTTTGATTCAGCTCGTCTCAGCAGAGAATAGGAAACACCTGATATTGTCTTGGTGTTATGACCATCACCAGTAGAGACTGGTACCAGAAGAGACTGGTACCGGTAGAGACTGGTACCGGTAGAGACTGGTACCGGTAGTGTCTTCTCTTCTCGTCTCGTTGTTCCGTGTACCATTTTCAACTTATTCTTCTACCAGGGACTTCATCTATAAATGGTCAAGTTTTGGGTTCAAAAGAAAAATAGACAAACAGTGAGGCGAGGGGCGTGTCGAAAGTGAAGGAAATGACATTGAATAATATTCAAAGTGAAGGATATGACATTAAATAATATTCACAGTGAAGGATATGACTTAAATATTATTCACAGTCAAGGATATGACATTAAATAATATTCACAGTCAAGGATATGACATTAAATAATATTCACAGTCAAGGATATGACATTAAATAATATTCATAGTGAAGGAAATGACATTAAATAATATTCACAGTCAAGGAAATGACATTAAATAATATTCACAGTCAAGGAAATGACATTAAATACTATTCATAGTGAAGGATATGACATTAAATAATATCCATAAAGCCCCATAGGAACTAAGTCGGGACAAACACAAGGAATAGACAGAAAAAGAATCCTGGCCACCATTGTGGATTGAAGCCGCGACCTCTGCGTTGGCACCCATTGCCTTGCCATGAAAAGAACGCGTGCTACCTTCACCAACCACCAAATTAACTATTTCAGGGAGCGTAGTTAGCTCCATTGGTAGCATGTCGAGGCGATGAGTATCGACGCAAAGATTAAGTGTTCCATCCCCATGGTCGCCATATTTTGTTTTGTCTTTTGTTTGTAAATTTGTTTCATCTTTGTTCCTATGGGGCTTTAATATTATGTAATGTAATTTCCTTGGGGTCAATAGAAATGATCTTCGTTTTTTATCCATCAGTTACCATTCTACCTT
>JAXRKP010001670.1:0-67500 GCA_037039925.1 Doris montereyensis | reverse complement strand
ACTTCGAACCAGAGCTCTCAGACTCTCCAGTCTAATTTCTTTCTGAAAATGTCGAGAATCTGAGAACTCCTCTGAGTGTCCCTCAACCCTTCACCCCTAAAAAAAACCCAAAACAAAACAAACAACCCCAAATAAACGTAACAAAAAAAAACAAAAACAAAAACAACAGCGTGAAATCCCTTTCTTCCCGGCAGATCACCACGTATTGTAAAAAAGCTGAGCAATAAGATTTCAACCCGATGAAAAACAAAACTACAGAAATCAGAACAACCCCTACAGCAACCATACCAAGATAATAGAAAACAAAATACCCCTACCCCACCCCACCTCCCCCCTCACCCCTGCAAACAAACAGCAATAGTATCAAAAGATGTCTGTAGCTCTCTCCTTTGTTTGATCATGACTTTGCGTATTGAAATGATTTCTTAGCACTTTTATAGTAACCCGCGTAACCTCAATATCGAGTACTGACTCGATCTAATAGTCGTATTTGGCATCACCCATACCCAATACGATGGTTTTTGAGTTTTACCCAAGTCAAAGTCCGAGAAACCCAGCAGCTTTAATTAAATGAAGTTAAATAAAAATCTTCCATGGCCTGTGTGCAATTTTCATATTTCGAAATGGTTTGCGTAGGTTGTTATCACATAGTAATATTACTTTGTAAAAAAGACTTTTGCTACTTTCATCCCAATTGTCGACGGGTGGAAGATGCTTATAGTGTGTGTACATTATGTATAATTGTCGACGAGTGTGCAAGATAATTGTCTTGAAAGATGCTTGTAGTGTGTGTACATTATGTATAATTGTCGACGGGTGCAAGATGCTTGTAGTGTGTGTACATTATGTATAATTGTCGACAAGATGCTTGTAGTGTGTGTACATTATGTAATTGTCGACGAGTGCAGATGCTTGTAGTGTGTGTACATTATGTATAATTGTCGACGGGTGCAAGATGCTTGTAGTGTGTGTACATTATGTATAATTGTCGACGGGTGCAAGATGCTTGAAGTGTGTGTACATTACATTATGTATTATTTGTCGACGGGTGATGGCACACCGACTCAAGATGCTTGAAGTGTGTGTACATTATGTATTATTTGGATGGCACACCCTCTCCACCCCATTACACGCTACCCTCAGGGGCTGTTATCCCCTTACGTCCCCTGGTTGGTGCAAGCTAGGCATGATTTGACATCAGGTCCTGTAGGCCTCAACGAAAAAATAATAATTAAATTAAGACTAAGAGATCACATGTGGACATGAGATGTCCTTTACAAACCTCCCCTCCTCCTCCTCCTCCCCCCCCCCATTTTTACTTCCTCGAGATTGACTGGATATCTGATCTAAACAAATTAATGCTAAGGTTGAAGCGATCGTTGCAGTGGTTGCAATCACTACCCAGCGGAGAGTATTGCATATGGTGGACTTAGGTAACCAAGCAAGACATTAGTAATCAAAGTAATCTCTGTCATCAGCATTACTCATACTGGAAGTGGTTCATCAAAAGTCGGGATCAAACTTGCAGATTTTGATTTGATTTGCCCACATCCACAACTCAGGTGATGTCAGGGTTTCTGGAATGATTTTTTAATTTTGCCCGAACTGCCCTGTGAACAGCCAAATGATATATCTTTAACGTGCAGCACAGAGTGTTGTGATCTACACAAGGGACCTAATTTTTGTCGGCCGTCTCCGGTAGGACTAGGTGTCGATCCACCTACCTGGACCAGGGGAGGGGGGATTTTTACTCGAAAAAAATCAAACTCGATAGAATTTGTCAACTGTCGGTGGGGCTTGAACCCACGACCTTTCGGTTGAGAGGCCGACACCTTACCTCTGAACTACCGAGTCCCCTCCGAATTTGCAGGTGAAGGAGGCGTTGTGATGGTGGGAGAGAAGTTAAAACGATGATGATGATGATGATGATGATGATGATGATGATGATGATGATGATAATGATAATAATAATGATGATATCATCGTGAGGGTTGCTTTAGGATGAGGACATGCTGGAAGAGAGGTGCGAGGGGGTGAATGGTGTGAGGCTGTGAGGGAAAATAATAAAAGTGTGGGGTGGGGGTGGGAGGCAGGGAGGGGGGGAGGTGGTGGCAATGGACTACAACGATTATGGTGGGTGGCGGGCAAGATGCAAAACCGACTCGTCTGAACATTCCATCGTCGGTCAAAAGGTCCTCTCGCCGTGACGGCCGTTGGGCAGTTTTTTTTTTTTTTCTCTCGGCTTTCATCCTCTTTTTTTTCTCTCCCCCCCCCCCCCCCCTCCGTTTTCTTTTTCACCCCGTTGCCGTCTGCATAGAGAGGCCTGGTGATCCGTTCCATCCATGCTTGCTTCCCAAGGGCAGACTAGACAGAGATGCAGACGGACAGACAGACAGACAGACAGACGTGCTGGCTATTTTCACGGACGCACAAACGTGTAACATGACCCACTCGACGGAGTAGCCACGCCGTGCCACGACTGCCACGCTGGTTGGGTTGGCCTTCCCTTCCCTTCCTTCCCTTCGGACGTCTTCAGATTCAGATGGACGCTCAGTTGGCGCGTCTTAATCTGCACAATTTATGACTCTAGATAGTAGAAAGGTGTTGGAGGGGTGGGTGGGTGGGTTAGCTAGGAGGGAAAGCGGAAGGAAAGAAGAAAAGAAGATAACGAGGAGAAGAAGAAGAAGGAAAGAAAGAAAGAAAGAAAGAAAGAAAGAAAGAAAGAAAAAGAAGAAGAAAAAAAAAAAGAAAAAAGAAGAACAAGAAAAGAACAAGAAAGAAGAAAAAGAAGAAGAAGAAGAACAAAGAAAGAAAAAGAAGAAGAAGAAGAAGAAGAAAGAAAGAAAAAAGAAGAAGATGAGGAAGAAGAAAGAAAGAAAAAGAAGAAGACGAAGAAGAAAGGCGAGGGTAAGGCAAGGGAAGAACGAAATGGTGACGAAACATGAGCAGAAAAAGAAGAAGTAAGGAGAGAAAGAAGAGAAAAGGGCGGAAAGCGGGACACGAGGATTGCGGCCACCCCAGGGGCCACGGACGGTTGGGGAGGTTAGAAGTGCAGTTGATGGAGTTCAGAATATCGAAGGCGGGGGACGGGAAATGGCGACTAGCGAGGTGCAGGAATTGGCGCCATTTTGCCTCTAGTGTGACCCGGGACACATGTCGGCTAGTGAGTGGAAACAAGCGGAAGAATGAGTCTAGGTCCAAGTCAGACAAGTGCAGAGACCTGGCAGGACAAAGATACGCCCCTCTGTGATTGGTGGACTTAATTCTGACTGTTTTTATTTTTTTTAAGTTGCCATGAATCCAGAGGATGAACGTTGTGATGGTGACCATTTCTTTGATATTTTCGCTACTTTCACGCCTGCAGATGACCAGTTGAAAATTTAAAAAACAACAACTGTAAGGTAGGACGTCTTAAACCTCACGTTCTTTCGATCAACGACGTCTAGATCTAGGTCGAGGTCTAGAATAAATATCTAGATCTATTATTATCTTATTTTCTAATTACATCAGTCCTAGTGTCATTATTTCGTTTGTACTTTGTATTTGCACACATAAGTTTTGTTTCAATGTGTTTGAAAGGGATGTGAATAATCATAATTTATCTAGATATAGATCTATATTCTATATCTGCATCAACAAATATTGCATCTAGATCTAGATCTAGATCTAGAATCTAGATCTAGATCTAGAGCTAGAATTGTAACTTTCGATGATATTCTTGTTTCAGTAAAGGTACATGTACTACATTGTACGAGTATATAAGAGTGAATGAATTCAATTGTGTCTATAATCCATATCTAGATCTACGTCCGGTAATAACAGAAGTGAAATATTAGATATAATATCTAGATCTACGTCCGGTAATAACAGAAGTGAAATATTAGATATTAGATCTAGATCTACGTCCCTACGTGAAGGGATATAAAACAAGAACATAGAATCATCTCTAATATCTACATCCAGAGATCTAGATGATCTAGATCTAGATCTATATCAAAATGTTTACATTACATGTAGATCTAGATCTAGAATAGATCTACGCCAGAGATCCGGCGTACTGGCAGTCAAGTGTGAGCAGATACGATAAATAGATTTGAATGGCCCTCATTGTAATGGTGAGGTTGATCTGAGTAACTTGTGTCTTGGTAGATTCTCCAACTTGGTGTGTCTTTAAAGTCCATCCACATTGTCTACTTTCCCGATTACACAGAATATCTGGTATGCGTTTAATTCTAGACCTAGATCTAAATCTAGAAATAAGATCTAAATGAAGATCTAGATCTAGATTAGATATAATTTCTTACCTGAGAAGGCATTGGAGATCACTGTTTATCATGGACGTGGGTAAATCCATTAATCATAGTAAACCCATTAACAATAATAGCAGTTGCCCGCTGCCTTTTCTTCCCCAACTAACTTTGTTTCCAAATCTAAAGCTGGTTCCACAAGGATGGCGGTAGATTTAAATCTGTATAATGTATCATCCAACTTCAGCTCCTAATCTTTCTCATAAACGTAAATCAATAACGTTTGGTCAAGATTTGATATATAACAGTAACAAGGACATCATCAGTAATCCAAAGACACAATTATATATTGTTTTTAATTGGAGCTTTGCAACTGAAGCTACCCAGTTTGAATCCTCCTTTTGATAGCTTACAGAAATACTAGATCTAGTTCTTTTTCCTTCCTGTACCGCCACCATCTCCCACTTTTCACTAAATGAAACGACAAAGAGAACCCAATCGATTGGAGATGAGATTGGCACTAAACTTACAGGACGATAACTAATTTGGTTGCCAAATGGCGTCCATCCTACACTGAAGAGCGAAGGTCTACTATTACTATTAATTACTCATGTAGATGGTCATCAAAACAGCATTTCATAGAGAAACCCATTCTTATACCCCTGAGATCATGGCTTATTGTCGACATGAAATGAACTTTCCAACATTCAAGCATTCTCCCATATTCAGATCCGAGTTAAGTGTTGCACACATCACGGGCACAGCACCGTTGTTTAAATCTCTCTAACTAAGTTTGCCTCGGGTGTAAGGCAACTTGGCTCTTTCTTTCTACATTCTCTCACTACTCTCAGTAGAGAAGCTTAGAGTCATTAATGATATTTCTTGACACAGGTTCATTGAAGGAACAAGATTTCTTCTTCTTTTGCTGCCGGTGCTTCTTCTTCTTCTTCTTCTTCCTCTTCTTCTTCTTTTTTTTTTTCTTCTTTTCTTCTTTTTCTTCTTCTTCTTCTTCTTTCTTCTTCTTCTTCTTCTTCTTCTTCTTCTTCTTCTTCTTCTTCTTCTTCTCCTCTCCTCCTCCTCCTCCTCTTCCTTCTTTTTCTTCTTCTTCTTCTTCTTCCTCTTCCTCTTCCTCCTCCTCCTCTTCTTCTTCTTCTTCTTCTTCTTCTTCTTCTTCTTCTTCTTCTTCTTCTTCTTCTTCTTCTTCTTCGTCCTCCCCATCCTCCTCCTCCTCTTCTTCTTCTTCTTCTTCTTCTTCTTCGTCGTCCTCCTCCTCCTCCTCCTCCTTTTTCTTCTTTTTTTTCTTCTTCCTTCTTCTTGCTTCTTCCTTCTTTCTTCTTCCTTCTTCCTCTTCTTTGATAAAGGAACAATATTTCTTCTTCTGCTGGTGCTTCTTCTTCTTTTTTTATTCTTTTTTTTTTTTTTCTCTTCTTCTTCTTCTCCTCCTCCTGCCCCTCCTCTGCATCCTCCTCCTCCTTCTACGTCTACTTCCATCTAGTCGCTATAAACGCTACTTGTGTTCATAGCTGTTTGCCTGTTTGTTGGCTGTAGCTTACTCGCCTAAAATCGGCTAACATATCTGGATCTAAATCTACACCAAGTTATTCTCATCCTATTGCTAACCGCTGAGTGCCTTAAATGCCTTTTATGCCTGTCAGACCTAAGATAAAGATGAAGACCCCGATTCCCTTCAATTTCTGGCCACGACCCTGACCGCTTTTATGCCCTCCATTGTGATGACGTCAATGCGACTCGCGAGCAAAACAGAGCGTCCATTTTGAAGCCATGCGGAATGCCCCCGAACGAGGGCTTTGTCGATTCTTGCTACATGTATTTTTTTTTTAATCATTTCGCCCTTTGTTGTCTATTTACATCGCTGTTTAAGATACCATGTCTTTTGAGTGCAGATTTATTCTTGTTTTTATTTCTAATACTGCAGTTGACCACTTAACGTATCGGTATATACTATATAGGAATCATTCATTGAATGTTGAAATTTATGGGCTGAAATGGTCTACCTGCATCACTGTAAAAGTGTGCAGCTGCTATTTACATGTCTAGAGGGCGAGTAGAAGCCATGCATGATTTGAAAACAAGTATCCCTTTCTTTAATATTTCCTCTGTTATCTTTCAAATATTATTTGGTTTTAATAGAATTCTTACTTTCCTTTTGTTTATATACATATGAAAGCATAACGAGAGGTTGAAAATGGATCGGCGTAAGCGTAAGAATGAAAAAGGTGTTTAAAGGATTAATCATGATTGTATTAAGAATGAAAAAAAACCCATGAAGAAGAAGAAGAGGCATGTTTGTACATGTGTCGTATATAGATTTATACTATGTGTGTGTGTGTGCGTGTTTGCTTGTTTTGCAAATCATTCATTTCAAATGCTCTTCTTTATGCGATTGTTCCCTCATTTGTGAAAAATCTTGTCTCTCGTCCTGTTTGTCTGAGAGCTCGGGAGAACAGACTGAAGTTGACATTACCATCACCAATCACCTGCTAAACTAAATATAATAGCGTGGCATTAATGCTATTGCAATCAATGATTTATTTTGGCTAAATATTCCTATTACACAAACTACAACTACAACTCCCCATCCTACTTCAGTGTACGACGACTACTACTACTAGACACTGCTACTACTAATCCTACTACATTGTAATACTACTATTACATTGTAATACTACTACTACTGCTGCTACAACTACTACTGCTACTACTAATTCTACTACATTGTAATACTACTACTACTGCTGCTACAACTACTACTGCTTCTACTAATTCTACTTACTACTACACTGCTTCTACTAATTCTATTAAGCATTGTACTACTACTACTACTGCTGCTACAACTACTACTGCTTATACTAATTCTACTACATTGTAATACTACTACTACTGCTGCTACAACTACTACTGCTTCTACTAATTCTACTACATTGTAATACTACTACTACTGCTGCTACAACTACTGCTGCTACTACTACTGCTGCTACAACTAAACTGCTTCTACTAATTCTACTACAACTACTACTGCTTCTACTAATTCTACTACATTGTAATACTACTACTACTGCTGCTACAACTACAACCACTACTGCTACTAATTCTACTACATTGTAATACTACTACTACTGCTGCTACAACTTACTAATATATTCTACTTCATTGTAATAATACTACTACTAATTCTATTTGTAATACTACTACTACTGCTGCTACAACCTACTACTGCTTCTACTACAACTACTACTTTCTACTACATTGTAATACTACTACTACTGCTGCTGCTACAAAACCTTCTACTACATTGTAATACTGCTGCTACAACTGCTACTGCTTCTACTAATTCTACTACATTGTAATACTGACTACTACTACTGCTGCTACAACTACTACTGCTTCTACTAATTCTACTACATTGTAATACTACTACTACTGCTGCTACAACCACTACTGCTACTACTACTACTACATTGTAATACTACTACTACTACTACTACTACTACTACTACTACTACTACTACTACTACTACTACTGCTGCTGCTGCTGCTACTACTGCTACTTGTACTGCTGCTGCTGCTGCTAACTGCTACTGTTACTGCTACTGCTACTACTGCTACTGCTACTACTACTACTACTACTACTACTACTACTACTGCTACTACTACTACTACTACTAGTGAAGGTAAGGACATAAAATAATATGAAAGCCCAACAGGAACAAAGACGAGACAAATACAATAGACAGAAACAAATCCTGGCCACTGTGGGGATCGAACCCATGACCTCTGCGTCGGCACCCGTCACCTCGCCATGAAAAGAAAGCGTGCTACCAATCCAACTAAGAAGAAAGAGAGAGAGAGAGAGAGAGAGAGAGAGAGAGAGAGAGAGAGAGAGAGAGAGAGAGAGAGAGAGAGAGAGAGAGAGAGAGAGAGAGAGCGAGAACGAGAACGAGAGACAGAGAGAGAGTGTGTGTGTGTGTGTGTGTGTGTGAGAGAGAGAGAGAGAGAGAGAGAGAGAGAGAGAGAGAGAGAGAGAGAGAGAGAGAGAGAGAGAGAGAGAGAGAGAGAGAGAGAGAGAGAGAGAGAGAGAGAGAGAGAGAGAGAAGAAGAAATTATTTTACTCGGGTGGGGGTGTAACAAGAAGAACATTTCAACAAGTAATCAAGCTAGTCAAAGTTTCCGAGCATGACACATCTCTTCTACTATTATTATACTTAGATCTAAATCTATACATATTGCAAAACGTTTATCGGATCTTTCTTACATGGAAAACGGTCAATAGTAGGTCGGCGTCACGGAATAGATGTATTGACATAGATCCATCATTTGAAAAAAAGAAAAAAAAGACTTATAATAAATAGCTTTCAAACATATAGAAACTTGAAAGAAATAAAACAGAGAAGGAATAGAACTAGTAATAAAAAAAAAAGGAAGGATTGGAAGGAATGAATAAGAATAAGAGGAATGAATGTCTGTTCGTGCCACAACAAACGGTTCGTGTTGGCTGTGCGAATGTGCGCGTTGGGTTAAGTTCGGTTCATGCGTAGGTCAAGGTGAAATGACTTGCACATGCTCTCATTTCCAACCTCCACTCCCTTCTTTTTTTTTCCTATTCTTTTTTGTTGTTTTTTTGCTTTCTCCTTCACTCCGTCTATTTTTTCAAGTACCAGTTTTTTTTTATATCTCCGTTCCTCTTCTTCCTTCTTCCCTATTCCTTATCCCCGAATCCATACGTTCCCCTTCCCCTCCTCTCCCTCCCCGTTTTAAGTCACCGTTCCCAGTTTTTCCTTACTTTAAATGCTGCTCAGTTCCATTCAGTGAATAGCATTAACATGACTTCTCGTGTTTTACATTTCTTTCTCTTGTGACAGTGCTTATGAACACAGTTTTCTTTTCTTTTGGCTTTGCTGCCATGTTTTAATGTGCAGCAAAAGTTATTGGTATTTGCTTCCTCCTGTCCTTCTAGTTAGGCCTTCTAGATAGATACCTTAGCCCTCCATTTTTTTCTTATTCTGTGTCAGGTGAAGTCACAATCGAGCACAAAGAAACTCCGTTTCATACAGGGCCTGACGTGTTTCACTCATGACTTTGATTTTCAAGTCAAAAAAGAAAAGAAGAAAAAAAAGAAGTATGGCAAAGTAAATTGAGTCTCATACCCAAGAGTTTGGGTGCAAGGTAATGAGTAGACTAAGAGTAAGAGTGAGAGTCCTGATTCTTCAAGGCATAAGACACAGTGTGGTAGTTTGCCATTGTTTTCCGTTCTGCGCCGCTTTTACGTTCGTCAAGTCTGAGTAGACCCAGCTATCCATTTGACTGCAGGTTTGACAGGAAGGCCAAAAAATTGTGCCTCCGCATTGGGAACCGAACGTTGGCCTCCTGGGTTGTTGTCAGACATGCTACCAACTCAGCTACCGGCGCCTCTCATATATACCGGGTACATAGTGTGCTGTCTTTGAGTTGATTCAAAGAATTTGCGCGCAGAGACATTTTAACTTCGTAAAATTATGTTGAATTTAGTTTTAATGCCAAAAAGTGCAATTCGATTCTGTAAATTTTATAATTTTCTGAGAGTGTAAATACCCAAACTATTAGTATTAATCATATATACATACCTGTACTTTAAGACTAACGATACACATTTCCTCAATTAATTTATTTGTCTATCGTAAGTTACCTCATCCTACACACAATCCAACACAGGTTTTGCCAATGCAGTCTTGTTGTCAATACATCCTTTTTAACTTGACCCTAGGCACTCACAATTTCGTGGGGGCGGTTGGCGGGCGCTGCTGGTAGGTCCTACTTCTTTCCTTTTCCTAGTTTACTGCTCTTTTATCTTGCTGTTTCCTCTTGCTTCACCCTGAAATCACCACAATGATGGACGCAGTAAATTTCAATTAAGCAAACAAAAAAATCTACCAGTTGTTTCCACCTGACTAGGCACAAGATAGATGTGTACTTGTACTCTTATTTAGACAGTACGTAACATCGCAATACCTTACTAGGCACAAGATAGATGTGTACTTGTACTCTTATTTAGACAGTACGTAACATCGCAATACCTTACTAGGCACAAGGTAGATGTGTACTTGTACTCTTATTTAGACAGTACATAACATCGCAGTACCTGACTAGGCACAAGGTAGATGTGTACTTGTACTCATTTAGACAGTAGGCACAGTACCTGACTAGTAGATGTGTACTGTACTCTTATTTAGACAGTACATAACATCGCAGTACCTGACTAGACAGTACACAAGGCACAAGATAGATGTGTACTTGTACTCTTATTTAGACAGTACATAACATCGCAGTACCTGACTAGGCACAAGGTAGATGTGTACTTGTACTCTTATTTAGACAGTACGTAACATCGCAATACCTTACTAGGCACAAGATAGATGTGTACTTGTACTCTTATTTAGACAGTACGTAACATCGCAGTTCAAACATAGCTTTACCAGCTTTACATAACTCATCACAGAGGAAACCATCGCGTTTATTTACAGTTATTCTTTGGTATTGTCCATCCAGCTGCCTCGTAAACGAGACGTGCTAACAACACGCAGGCAATACAATTCTCTGCCTCTGGCCGTATACTCACTCACCTCTGTCATATGAGCAAATCATAAAGTTTTAACTCCGTGAAAATAAGCTTTTTAAATATTATTATGTTTATTTTTGATTTCGTTTTTACGTAGTTTGATGATTTGCTAGGAATTTTGTCAAACATTTATACATGTACATATAAATGTATAAATAAAATGTCATGCACTGTGCACAGCTTTGGTACATGTACATGTATTACTTACTTACTTACTCAGAAAAGCGGTTAGGTTAGCTTGCCTTCCAATGATCATCGTGGCTATTCTACCTATATAAATTGTGACCTGCTTTCTTACAATTTTAGCCAATACAGTAGTATGTATGCTGATGCTGGCTGTGTGTACATACTTGTGTGTAAACTATAAGTGGAAGTGTATAATAATAGTATTCTGATCTGATGTTGTCGTCTTTGAATTTGAAGCGGTCAAGGCCAGGCTTTGGAGTCATAATGGGACAAGGATGTTGTTGTTATGGTGTGTGACCATAGAAGGTTACACGAGTGTATACAATATGGGTAGTGTCTTCTGAGACACTCTGGGCCACTGGTTGATTACTGATAACAATAACATGGTGCTCCAAACGGAGAATGGCGTTGCTTGACTGGGACAATGGCGTACTCCAACCTACACTAACTTACTTAAAGTGAATAAAGCAAACCAAAAACAAACAAAATAACCCCAAATCAATTGACCCAGCACCCAGTGGCGTTCTTTCTTTCTTTCTGTCTTTCTGTTTTTTTTTCTCTTTCTTTCTTTCTTTTCTTTCGTTCTTTCTTTATTTATTTCTTTCTTTCTTTCTTTCTTTCTTTTTTTCTTTCTTTCTTTCTTTCTTTCTTCTTTCTTTTTCTTCTTTCTTTCTTTCCTTCTTTTCCTTCTTTTTTTATATTATATCTACATAAGGGCTGGGGATATGGTCATGTGTAAATCGTTTCCCTCGCACAGTTACTTCTTCTACTTCTACAAGTAATTTCACACCTTATGCAGCGATTTGCCAGGCGACAGTCATGCAATATACAAGACAAGCCCGTTTAAGGTTAGGGTGATACGGTGTTGTTGATTTCTTTCTTTTTGATTCTTTTAGCTTTTCACACCCAGAGTTGTCTCCGATGGGAAGAGGAGTGTGCTCGTCACCATAGTCATGAATGTAAAAGTATTTACTATCACTCGTATAACGTAACTAGTCTTATTGAGATCAATTTAATCACATCACCTGTTTATCCTCTTCCACTTGCACTACCCGCGCTGCGGTCTGAAACAGATCGATACAACATGGTAGTTACAGTAATGAGTGGGTTTCCTTGTTGTTTTGTTGTTGTTGTGTGAATGTAGATCTATGTGGGGTATATTACATTATTACATGGTTATGAAATGATCAAACTTGGGCACACGGGTTTTGAAGCTACTTGACAAGCTTTGCTTTTACCGAGCAATCCATTGATGGGAGTAAATCAAGCATGGTGTCATTATGTTTGAATCCGTCTATAATACATAACACTGAAAGGGCATTGTCGTAATTGGGAGTGGATCAACGCTGATCACATTACGTCACAGACGGCCTACCTGTGCTTTGCCAAAGCGACACAACAGTACTCGACACCACCAGAACACTGAACTCGATGTCAACCATGTCTAAATGGGTTTTTTTAATTTTAACTTTAACTGTTGTCAGTGTCTCTCCCGCCCCATCCCTCCCTCACTTAAACCTTTATTATGTTGAATTGGTATGAAATACAAACACATGTACATGTAGTTGACGATACATCATGGGAACAAACTGAACCTGGCAACCATAAGCGGTACTTTCTTTCGCACCAAAAATTTAATAACACTGTACCCGTACATGTAGTTTTTGTTTCCATCTCATAACACTAAAGATTGATTAACGATGGGTTTATAGCCCATATCCCTCGCACAAGCGCAGGATCACCGACTGTACATCATTGATTTATCACCAGTAGGTCATTTCATTCAAAATCCATCTTAACTCCCTAGGGAAACATACATTACAACAGCCTGTTAGGCGCTTCGTTCTAGCACTTTGACAAGATTTTTCTCTATCTATAGCTGGGCACTCATTCACACCTGAGTCAAATAAGGTAAGCAGATCAAAGCACTTTCCTTAAGAGTACAAAATTGGGGGGGACGTCTGGTCAGCCATGGGGTTTGAACACCGGTGTCGTCCTGATTCCAAGCTCACAACACTCGTTTCACCACTCAGTTTGCTTCATTCTTCCCTTTATAGTAATCAGTAGAGTCATGGGAGTCATTCATTCTTCCCTTTATAGTAATCAGTAGAATCATAAGGGAGTCATTCATTCTTCACTTTATAGTAATCAGTAGAATCATGGGAGTCATTCATTCTTCCCTTTTATAGTAATCAGTAGAGTCATAGGAGTCATTCATTCTTCACTTTATAGTAATCAGTAGAATCATGGGAGTCATTCATTCTTCACTTTATAGTAATCAGTAGAGTCATGGAGTCATTCATTCTTCCCTTTATAGTAATCAGTAGAGTCATCATTCATTCTTCCCTTTATAGTAATCAGTAGAGTCATGGGAGTCATTCATTCTTCACTTTACAGTAATCAGTAGAATCATGGGAGTCATTCATTCTTCACTTTATAGTAATCAGTAGAATCATGGGAGTCATTCATTCTTCACTTTATAGTAATCAGTAGAATCATGGGAGTCATTCATTCTTCACTTTATAGTAATCAGTAGAATCATGGGAGTCATTCATTCTTCACTTTATAGTAATCAGTAGAGTCATGGGACTCATTCATTCTTCACTTTATAGTAATCAGTAGAATCATGGGAGTCATTCATTCTTCCCTTTATAGTAATCAGTAGAGTCATGGGAGTCATTCATTCTTCACTTTATAGTAATCAGTAGAGTCATAGGAGTCATTCATTCTTCACTTTATAGTAATCAGTAGAATCATGGGAGTCATTCATTCTTCACTTTATAGTAATCAGTAGAATCATGGAGTCATTCATTCTTCACTTTATAGTAATCAGTAGAGTCATGGGACTCATTCATTCTTCACTTTATAGTAATCAGTAGAATCATGGGAGTCATTCATTCTTCACTTTATAGTAATCAGTAGAATCATGGGAGTCATTCATTCTTCACTTTATAGTAATCAGTAGAATCATGGGAGTCATTCATTCTTCACTTTATAGTAATCAGTAGAGTCATGGGACTCATTCATTCTTCACTTTATAATAATCAGTAGAGTCATGGGAGTCATTCATTCTTCACTTTATAGTAATCAGTAGAATCATGGGAGTCATTCATTCTTCACTTTATAGTAATCAGTAGAATCATGGGAGTCATTCATTCTTCCCTTTATAGTAATCAGTAGAGTCATGGGAGTCATTCATAGTAGAGTCATGGGAGTCATTCATTATTCCCTTTATAGTAATCAGTAGAGTCATAGGAGTCATTCATTCTTCACTTTAAAGTAATCAGTAGAATCATGGGAGTCATTCATTCTTCACTTTATAGTAATCAGTAGAGTCATGGGAGTCATTCATTATTCCCTTTATAGTAATCAGTAGAATCATGGGAGTCATTCATTCTTCACTTTATAGTAATCAGTAGAATCATGGGAGTCATTCATTCTTCACTTTATAGTAATCAGTAGAATCATGGGAGTCATTCATTCTTCACTTTATAGTAATCAGTAGAATCATGGGAGTCATTCATTCTTCACTTTATAGTAATCAGTAGAGTCATGGGACTCATTCATTCTTCCTTTATAGTAATCAGTAGAGTCATGGGACTCATTCATTCTTCCCTTTATAGTAATCAGTAGAGTCATGGGAGTCATTCATTCTTCACTTTATAGTAATCAGTAGAGTCATGGGACTCATTCATTCTTCACTTTATAGTAATCAGTAGAGTCATGGGACTCATTCATTCTTCACTTTATAGTAATCAGTAGAGTCATGGGACTCATTCATTCTTCACTTTATAGTAATCAGTAGAGTCATGGGAGTCATTCATTATTCCCTTTATAGTAATCAGTAGAGTCATGGGAGTCATTGGGAGGACAGGAACTACCTTTAAGGTCGAACCGTTTACTACACAAATGGGTAAAGATGGAATTGATATTGGTTATTATGATGTTATATGAACAGGATAAGTTTTCGATTGCATGGTGGTGTGTGCTAACCATTGCTCCTCTCATGTAAAAACTGACCTGAAAGAAACTTGCGAGAAGGCGGGAGGGTGGGGGGGGGGTGGTTATTAGATCTAGTCAATTAAAATGTCCATGCCCATGTAAAACGAGTTCCCATCAAAACGACACCTACCGGTAATCTTGAGCGGCTTTGATGCCATACGGGCGTGGCGCCATTGCGTTGCTTTGGTAGGTTTTCGTTGTAAACGAGTTTTGGGTTGATTCTTTGGTATTGGTGGGTTAAGACTATGAGGCGATATGCTTCTAACATATGGGTAGGGTCTTCATGTGGTGTCAACTTGTGACGTACAAGACTAGCCAATATACCCTAAATTGATGGCCAACGTAGCCTACTAATATGAATGGCGCCTGGACAACGTTTATGGCACGATTGTCGCAGGGTCTTCTGAAAATATGCACATTTAAATCATTGTGGCCCGATTGTTCTTCTAGACATTGGGCTAAAATCTAGCTCATCCCAGGCTAAAGCTCACGTAAAGGTCAGTATATCCCGCGAGACATTTGAACCCAGAAAGAATGGCGCGATCTGTGCATAGAGGGGCGCTTTGTTTGTGATTTAGCACCGACGATCTAGTTTTTATAGCTCTCATGATGACATTCAGTCTGTTGTAAAGTGTCGTGAAGGACAACGGTGCAACACTAGTTGGTCACACAGTTGAACATGCGCACTGAGAGATAACGCTGCACTTTTCTTTCAGAATCAGCACTTACTTGCTGTTAGTAGACTGTTGGAATGGCTGTGAGCCATCATGGCGTCACGGGTAATTTTTTCTGGCTTTTCAATGGAGGAGACTGGCAAGCGCTTTGTATGTATTTAATGGAGATCTATATTATTGAGGTTGCAAGCGGGCGACAAATGAAAAAAAAAAGAATCATCTGCCTGTAACCGACCAATCATGTTTAGATATATGACTTGGATACGATGGCAATATATTTTGGACACTACAAAAAATGGTACGCTCAATAATTCCCAACATAACCTACAAAATATTTGCAAAACATATTTTTATTTTAAGAAGATAGAAATGATAGAATTGTAATATTTGTTGGATATTTTGTTCTTCAAAACAATTAATTTAAATGATGGGAAGGAGCAGCTCTAGATTGTGTTTGGGGGCAGATTATGATAACGGTATGGGTGTTAGCCATATAGCCTATAAATGTTAATGCCTGGATTCGATTTGCTCTCTGTTTTTATGCAAATTTGGCGCAGATTTTGTTGTATTGTTTTGGGGTGTTTTTTTGGGGGAAGTAGAATTTAGAAAGTACATGTAATCTCTTCTGTATACATCAAAAATGCATATAGTGCGTATAGAAAATTCCAGGGCATAGTAAAAACTGTCCATGCAAATCTTTAAAAAAAAAAGAAAGCAACCAAAAAGAATTAAAGTTATAAATACGGATGTCCTCCATGGATGACGTGCTACACAATTTATGATTACATCATTCATGAATATCTTGATTGATACTTCCTTTCATTCATTCTCTATCATTCATGAAGTGACTTGAAGATCACTCGAGCACATAAAAGATGCGCACCATTTTCAAAGTGCACACCTCTCTAACCACTACCGCTACCAGTTCCATGACTGACATGCTACCAAACTGCCTACATCCCATATTGAAGAACTTTCTTTCATGTATTAATTATTTAATTTTTAAATTTCATTTTTGGGGGTTTCTGTGGTTTTGTTTGTTTGTTTGTGTTAATTTGTTTATTTATTTATTTCTTCTTAAGAATGCATTTGTCTGTATGTTTGTAGCTTTGCCTTCGAGATAAGCACACACAGTATTTATGCGTGTGTGTGTATGAGTGTGTGTGTGTGTGTGAGAGAGTGAGTGAGAGAGAGAGAGAGAGAGAGAGAGAGAGAGAGAGAGAGAGAGAGAGAGAGAGGGAGAGAGAGGAGAGAGAGAAGGAGAGATAAGGAGAGAGAGAGAGAGAGAGAGAGAGAGAGAGAGAGAGAGAGAGAGAGAGAGAGAGAGAGAGAGAGAGAGAGTGTGTGTGTGTGTGTGTGTGTGAGTATGTGTGTATTTTTTTCGTTCAACGTACACTTGTACTGAAAATTCTGAATGCAATTTTATTAAGGTTATTCCCTTGGCTTTCAACTTTCATTGGGTACTTGTGGTCGACCATGAGAACGAAAGCTGATTGATCCATAGAAAATTGGTATCTGTGTTCTCTGTGTCGGGTTTCACGCGCGCTCAGCGTGTAGCAGGCAAATCCGTCCTCCTAGGTTATTTAAAAGCCTCAGTTCCATCTAGACCTAGTCATTTTTTTTAGTTTGTCTAGTCACATCTTAGAGTGAGCGAGGGTAGATCTAGGTTTTTTAAATCAAATGTTGTTTTTTAAACTGCAAACTATATTTAATTTGAAGTGCATTACTACGTAATCACGTGATATTCCATTTAAAAAGAAGTGGTTCTTGCTCTTGATAGACGTGGTAGCTTAGACTAAACGTCGAAAGCTGAAAGGCGACCAAACCCTTCAACAGCCCAAGAAGTCATCAATTCATGGGTCTTGGGACTAAGTTATAGTATACATACATTGGCATGTAATATGAAATCTTGCCATTCACTCTGGGATTCAGAGATCTACACGTATTTCCAAATGTTGTGTTTCCATCATTGGGGCCATGAGAGCGGTTAGTGATGATGCTTTCGTTTAAGTATTGTTTCGTTTTAATTGAGTCATTTTTTGTTAGTTGATTTATTTAAAATATCCAATCAATACGTTCATTGTTGAATTCTTCCGTTTATTTTCCCCTCTTCTCTGCAGGTCGGTCTTTTTTCTTCATAATAACTTATATTTCACTTATTCTTCACATGCATGATCCACTGAGATTAAATTTGATAGTAGTAGCTTTTAATTACCATGACAGCCGTTATCACATAAAGCCACCTTCCTCCTCTCCCCAATTTTACCCATCACTTGGTCTCTCTGCAAACTAAGCCTTTTCGTTATACGTGTAGTTATAAATGTTCATAAGTTGCTTCCTTGATCTGATTTCGTCATTTTGTGTCGACCTGTGAATGCTTGAAGACTAAACTGTTATGAAACACGTTCGTCGCAATGTTGCTATGGTTGATAATGATATGGAAATGTTCATCACGTCCATGCATCGTCTGCGCACACTTCATCCCTGGCTATAACTATAACTAACTACACGCATGCCAATACGACCGATGACTAGAGTCTAGTAGTACTAGTATAGTAGTAGGCTGGTACAATGTACCATGTACCACGTACCAGCCTATTGAGTCAATTGTCCAGTAAGTCAGCTTTGAGCCCCGTGCCCACTCCCCACTCCCCGCCCATTCATCATTCCAACGTGCTTCATTTGCCAAGCCCGACGGGACTTTTTGCACAGAACACACTCGACAGGGTTCAAGGTCGTGAGGTCGCAGTTGCCGTGACCTAGCACTAACACGCCATACTAATGACCAAACATATCGAGGCTTTTATATTCTTGGGTCAAAGTAAGCTGTGTGTCTCGCTGTTTGTTGGTCGGCTTCCAGTCTCCAGTGTGTGCGTGGGTGGTAATGGGTCAACAGCATTGCTGGACGGCGAATTTTGGTTTGAGCTCGATATTTCTGTTACCTTTGAGAAACGGCACCCAAATGCACACCATAGAAGAATTCATGTATCGGAATCGATATGAACATAAGATGAACTCATTATTCCAAGTCTATGCGTCTTCTACAAATTTCGTTATGGCGGTTCTGGTGAGAATGTAAATTAATATACCTATATTTCTAGATCTATACTGTGTATACATTCAAATCTAAAAACTAGATTTATCTGTATCTAGCTGTGTTCTACTTAAAAATCTAGATCTAGATTCTTGAACAAATTTAGATGAGAGCTAATAGATCTAGTTGTTCACAAATACTTACGGGTTTTAATCCTATTTTCAAATACATGTAAATCTATTGGCAAACGAATCTTATACCACTCAATATCTTACTCTTGCGTGTGTGGTGCACATACATTTAATTTTAAAATTGATTTGTTCTTGCTGTGGATATAGATCTAGTATCTCACTCAGTATTTATGATTTATAATAATATTTACATCTTCATTGTCAGGGTAGTCAGGTCACGTTTCCTCGAATTTGAGAGGAAGGCCGCGTTTTCGTGGAATTGTAATCATACACATATCTCTACGTACACCAGTTAACATCTAGATCTAACATCCTTACCCTTATCTGCTTCCAGCACAGATCAATAATCATTGTTGTGTAATGTGGTTCTTTTATGGATTTACAACCAGGAATTAATGTTACATTCAAGCTTGTATGGCTTTTACAACATGAATTTTATGTTTTACTTTCAAATTGTGAATTTAGGTGTACTTTAGATCATATCTAGGATCTAGATCTACTTGCAGATCTAAATTCTAGATCGGCATTTGCATAGATTTTAGAATGAGAGAGACAGACAAATAGAGGCAGAAATATTTATTGACAGTTATAGAGATCAAAGGAAGATAATGTGATGTCGGGAGTTAAATGTTGACCCTAGCGAAATTATGCCTGACAAAGGAGTAGAATGCAGGTTTTAAAAGACTTGTGTTTTCCTGACGCAAGTATGTTGGAGAACCCCTCCCCCCCCCCCCATAACCCATACAAATTAATAAGAATCAAAACTAAGGGCGCCAACAAGCCTCGCCCCCAATAAAAACTACTACCACCCCCCCAAACCACAAACAAAAACAACTACCTCGGGTCTAAACAATGCAATAGGCAAGAGAACAAATAAACACCCCCTTTCCTCTCCCCCTCCCCCACATTTAAAATGCAACCCCCACTTTATTCATCAATAAAAAGAAGTGTATAACAATAAACATCAGTCCAAGATCAAAACTAAAACTAATTAATCTTTTGAAGTAAAACTTAAGAAAGGAAATTAATTTCAAAGCCAGTGTTTATAATACATACTAATTGTCCAAAGCCACGAGTATAGAATTCTAAATGAAAGTATATATATATATATATATTGGGCTGATGAAAATGGGGTCGCTAGCAGGATAGCGCCCCGGAAGCATGTATAACTACTGGCAAGAACCTTACTGCCGTTTACCCCACCACCGCTGATTTGATTTGATTAGATTTTACCCACATCCACAACTAAGGTGATCCCACATCCACAACTAAAAAAAAAGGTGATCTCGGGGTTTTTGTGGTTTTATTTTGATTTTACCCACATCCACAACTAAGGTGATCTCGGGGTTTTTGTGGTTTTATTTTGATTTTACCCACATCCACAACTAGAGTGATCTCGGGGTTTTTGTGATTTTATTTTGATTTTACCCACATCCACAACTATCTCCGGTTTTTTGTGATTTGATCTCATCCACAACTAAGGTGGGTTTTTTGTGATTTTATTTGATTTTACCCACATCCACAACTAGAGTGATCTCGGAGTTTTTGTGATTTGATTTGATTTTACCCACATCCACAACTAGAGTGATCTCGGGGTTTTTGGTAGGTTTTTTAAATTTTGTCCGGATTGCTTTGTAAACAGCCAAAGGGATTTTTAACAACGAGCACATTGTTGTGATATGCACACGGGACTTCCTTTTTATCGGCCGTCTCCAATGAGACTAGGGGTTGATTCACCTGAAGAAAAAAAAATCAGGAAAATTATTCAACCGTCTGCGGGGCGTGAACCCACGACCTTTGGCTTGAGAGGCCGACACCTTACCTCTGGACTTCCGAATGCCCATGATCATCAATGAGTGATGTGACAAGGTTCGCCTGTCTAATCATTAAAAAAAACTTAGCATTCACATACATTAGCTTGAATTAGCACTAAAAGTAGACTTCATGCTATAGTTCTCAACATTGAAGGCTCGAACGAAGGCGTGGAATGAACATTGAAGGCCTATAGGGGAACGAGGGCGTGGAATGAACATTGAAGGCCTATAGGGGAACGAGGGCGTGGAATGAACATTGAAGGCCTATAGGGGAACGAGGGCGTGGAATGAACATTGGAGGCCTATAGGGGAACGAGGGCGTGGAATGAACATTGAAGGCCTATAGGGGAACGAGGGCGTGGAATGAACATTGGATGCCTATAGGGGAACGAGGGCGTGGAATGAACATTGAAGGCCTATAGGGGAACGAGGGCGTGGAATGAACATTGAAGGCCTATAGGGGAACGAGGGCGTGGAATGAACATTGGGCCTATAGGGGAACGAGGGCGTGGAATGAACATTGGATGCCTCTAGGGGAACGAGGGCGTGGAATGAACATTGGATGCCTATAGGGGAACGAGGGCGTGGAATGAACATTGAAGGCCTATAGGGGAACGAGGGCGTGGAATGAACATTGATGCCTATAGGGGAACGAGGGCGTGGAATGAACATTGGATGCCTATGCCTTGGATAGGGGAACGAGGGCGTGGAATGAACATTGGATGCCTATAGGGGAACGAGGGCGTGGAATGAACATTGGATGCCTATAGGGGAACGAGGGCGTGGAATGAACATTGGATGCCTATAGGGGAACGAGGGCGTGGAATGAACATTGGATGCCTATAGGGGAACGAGGGCGTGGAATGAACATTGGATGCCTATAGGGGAACGAGGGCGAGATGAATACAAAGGAAAAGACACCCAAAAATGAAATAAAAATCCAGGGCAATGAACATTGATGCCTTCAGACAGAATCGAACCCGCGACTTCCGCATCGGCCGGCACCCGTCACATCGCCATAGAGGAAGGAAGAGTGCAATACGAATCGTGCCACTTACAAAGTTAATGTCGCCACTACGATATTCTTAATCTTAGGGCGTGGCAATGAACATTAACGCTAAACCTAAATTAGCTATGATTTCTGGACTACAGTAAATAGTCATGTGTGTCTTGTTTAAATCATAACGAGGACGTGTGTGACAGAATCGAACACTCTCTCCTCTCTCTCTCTCTCTCTCTCTCTCTCTCTCTCTCTCTCTCTCTCTCTATTCTCTCTCTCTCTCTCTCTCTCTCTCTCTCTCTCTCTCTCTCTCTCTCGAGGACTCTCTCTCTCTCTCTCTCTCTCTCTCTCTCTCTCTCTCTCTCTCTCTCTCTCTCTCTCTCTCTCTCTCTCTCTCTCTCTCTCTCTCTCTCTCTCTATCTCTCTCTATATATATATATATATATATATATATATATATATATATATATATATATATATATATATGTGTGTGTGTGTCTGTGTGTTTCTCTCTCTCTCTCGCTCTGTCTCTCTCTCTCTCTCTCTCTCTCTCTCTCTCGCTCTGTGTGTGTAAACATGATGAAATATTATATCACGTGGGCTACTCGTGCTAAAACTTAACCGACTTGTGACAAAACATTCGGCTTTCAGGATTATTTGTATACCATGGAACAACCGTTTCTTCGCTCCCAGATTCGACCACATTTGAAAATAATTTAGTTGCTATCTCTACAGCGACACTGGCATCAGTGGCCGAGTGATTATGCTGCCGGACTTTGGATCAGAAGGTCTCTGGTTTGAATCCTGTCTTAGTTGGCCCCGACGTTGTGTTCCTTGAGAAAACACTTAACTGACAGTTATTTTCCCCCACTCGACCCAGGTGCAAAAAATGGGTACACGCACTAGCTTAGGAGTAAAATCTGCGTCAGACTAGCGTCCTGTCCAAGGGGTGATTATGATCAGCTTTACCGCATCACGTTATAGAAACTGGAATAAGTTCCGGCTGTATGGGCCGTGATGGCCTTGGAGGAACTCTACTATTACTTTACTTTGTAGAGATACATATGGTGGTCATAGTGGCACAAGGGCGATCTCTTTACGTTAAAGGGGAACCAACTCTGTTGTACTCGGTTTTTAGTGGCGACTGACTCTGACTGTAGACTTGAGTGGAAGACTGCGAAATAAAGTGTGGGCAGTTGATGGACGCCACCGATTGTCAGATTTTCGTCCTTTGACTTTCAGTTGTCTGTCATCTTGTCGTTTTCTCTTGTTTGATTTACCGACATACATCCACAACTAAGCTGATCTCGGGGGTTTTTGGTAGGATTTGTAATTTTACTTGGACTGCCCTGTAAACAGCCAAGGGACATTTAACGTGCACAGAGTGTTGTGATCTGCACACGGGACCTCTTTTTTATCGTCCGTAGCCGATGGTACTAGATGTCGATCCACTTACCTGGACCTGAGGGAGGGGGAGGAGATAGAAATTGCTCGAAAAAACTTTTCAACCTTAATCTTTTGGTTGGGAGGCCGACTCCTTGCCTCTGGGTTAGCGACTTCCCCTCGTTTTCTCTGAATGTACGCGATTACGATGTTATGCATTACATTGTACTTTGCCGCCCACCTGCGAAGATGTTATGCATTATATTGTACTGTGCCCACCTGCGGAGGCCACGTGTTCTCATGACTCACTAGAATCATAATCATAGTTTTTCATCCAAATGAGACGGGTCGTCTCTACTGAGGACCTTCGTTTTCTTCTCTCCGTTTTCATTACTTTTGTCTGTCACTCTCACTCTCAAAATTTGTGTCTTGTCTCTCTCTCAAACTTTGTCTTGTCTCTCTCTCAAACTTTGTATCTGTCTCTTTCAAACTTTGTGTCTGTCTCTCTCTCAAAATTTGTGTCTTATCTCTCTCTCTCTCAAACTTTGTGTCTACAGTCTTGTCTCTCTCTCAAACTTTGTATCTGTCTCTTTCAAACTTTGTGTCTGTCTCTCTCTCAAAATTTGTGTCTTGTCTCTCTCTCAAACTTTGTATCTTGTCTCTCTCTCTTAAACTTTGTATCTGTCTCTTTCAAACTTTGTGTCTGTCTCTCTGTCTCTCTTTCTCTCAAACTTTGTGTCTGTTTCTCTCTCTCAAACTTGTGTCTGTCTCTCTCTCAATTTGTGTCTGTCTCTCTCTCTCAAAATTTGTGTCTGTCTCTCTCAAACTTTGTGTCTGTCTCTCTCTCTCAATTTGTCTCTGTCTCTCTCTCTGTCTCTGTCTTCTGCGTCTGTCTCTCTCAAAATTTGTGTCTGTCTCTCTCTCTCTCAAACTTTGTGTCTATCTCTCTCACTCTCTCTCAAACTTTGTGTCTGAATTACTCAATTCCTATCGGAGGCTGTGAGAGCAGTGTTTAATTCCCCGATATGCTTGTTTCACGGTCTATGCGTTTTTCTCTTGCAATGAGCCTTTCTGAAGCATGTTAACAAAACATTAAGGAAGGTGTGGACAGTTTTTATATGCAGTGTGTTCTCCCTACTTTGTTTCCACTTTACGCACGCCGAGCTCAACACCCGAGTCTGTCTCAGTCTCGGTCTCAGCTGTTCTATTTTTACGCTAGGCTGACTGACCTTTCGTGACCGGGTTTTCTCTGCCTCCTCGAGGTATGTCAAAAAATCCACACACACACACACACACATCCCGACATGAGTTGGGTTAACTGACCAACAGCTTACCATAACCATAGGCCTACTCCATACCATTACGATTACGCCAAGGCTGGCCATCGTGGATTGCTGCTGTTTTCCACTTCAGTAGGCTCTTCTTTTCACAGTTCACAGTTTCTCCTCTCTTCTTCCATTGCACAGGCTGACCATAAACGTGGTCGGACGGCTGAGTGAAGTGTGGTCAGAGTCAGAGGGCGCAAAACGTGACCCCGCGTGTGTTGTTGCGTACGCCCTGTGTGATTACGTAACAGCTGGCGTGCACCAAGCCTTGCGATTGGTCAGTACAGCGTGCTGGTCAGTGTTCGGGCGATCCCATCCTCAAACCGGCCAGTCTGCCTCGACCTTCGGCCACCAGAGGTTAGTGCAAAGTGCAAGACAGAAAACTATTCGTCTTGCATTCCTGATACGCTTTATGGGACCCGCAGGTAGATACTTTTTAAATATTTATTATATCATTGGATTTAACATCTCAGTATGATCGATAAATTACTCTTTCGTTTCTTGGATTCTTTACTAGTTATCCATGTCTCTGTATTATTCACATTGACTATTCCAAGCCATTCTTTGGCAGTTGGGAAGTATGAAAGAATTTGACGGCTCGTCCACTCCCAGCTAGTGATATTGCGAGTCGGAGCTTGATGCATGAAAGCTGTAAGATCGTAGTTGCATTGGTCAATTTCACTTATATCTTTATGATAATGTTAAATACACTTTGATCAAAATATGATGTAAACAAGTTATCACGAGGCAGAGACTACTTTATACCAGTCTATATTTCTCTCTATATATAATTATGACTTGGCGCTGTTGCCAGGCCACGATGAGTTGAGTTAACCATATTTTGCATGCAAGTTCTAAATGATCACAATATTGTCTTCTATTGAGGGCTTTTTCTATCAGAAATGACGTTTAATTAGTATTTCGTTGTTTCCCAGAGTAGAAAATTTTCACCCAAGCCGCCACTTAAAAACATATTTTTTCTTATTAATTAAAAGGTTGGTATAGTAGGCCAACCAGCGTAACCTCAGTCCCGAATTCTAACTGAATAATAATACTTGTGGTATCACCCAGGGTGTAACAACAGTAGCATGTTAGTTATGATATAAAATGTCGTCTTGTTGCCTGTTGTGTCACTATCTCATTTGAAGTCTTTAGGCAAGCTTGATTTAGATCGTTCTAGGTCTAAATCTTCTCCAAGTTGAACATAGACATTTTTTCTCGTGCTGCAGGAATATTTTCCGTTGGATAGATTTCTAGCAAATATCACGCATGCTGTTCAAATGTTTCTTCGTGGCCCATGCCTGTCTCGAATCTAGCTTTCTCTCCAACCGGAAGGACGCCCATATTGCAAATTCTGTGCCTCGCTTTGATTTGCTGGATATCTCATTTTTAGATCTAGATCTCTCTTGAAAGAATCTCCATAGATTATTTCCCACCATAGAGTAACATATTTCTTTAATTCCAACTTAGTCTCGAAACCAGACCATTAATTAGCGTCTTCTCTCACTTCTCAGTAGTATATATAATCTAGATCTAGCTATCGTAGATCCAGTCTAGATGGGTGCTGATTATTAACTTAGAGAGCGGCGAAGTAGATATCTAATATAGATTGTAGAACATACATTCTAATTCTTATTATATTTCAATTTATTATCATGGGTTTTTTTTTCATTTCGCTGTTAAACGTGGCGAGTATGGGCTCGCACTTGCCGTGCAGTCGGTGATGGAAGTGCACGACACAATTAGTCTAGATACCATGGAGACTTTTTGTCAAATGAATGGCTAATTTTGCAATGCTAAACTTATATTCTAATTTAGATTCTAAATCAACCTACAAATAGACAGGTCTCAAAATTAAACGAAGCAGAAAGTAATAGAGACCGAGCTTGTTGTCCAGTATTATAGGCCTACATATAATCAAGGTGTGTGTGAGTGATAGCTCTACCAAACGTTAGCCTTGCTGATTATCATGAATCTTATCAGGTAGGTTCTAATCTCGAATCTAGATGCTACACGTTTTTACGTTTTATTTCAGAAGACATCCGAGTCATACCCCCACCTTAATCTTAGCCTATGCAACTTTCAGACATAAAGTAAATCACGAGTCATACCCCCCACCTTAATCTTAGCCTATGCAACTTTCAGACATAAAGTAAATCACGAGTCATACCCCACCTTAATCTTAGCCTATGCAACTTTCAGACATAAAGTAAATCACGAGTCATACCCCACCTTAATCTTAGCCTATGCAACTTTCAGACATAAAGTAAATTACGAGTCATACCCCACCTTAATCTTAGCCTATGCAACTTTCAGACATAAAGCAAATCACGTGCCATCCCTTGGTTGCAAATGGTCTGCATGCCCAATTTTCAAATTGCCTCCTGCCTGAGTAGTTCTCCTCATTAACTTGAACTTGCCTTTATCTCCCTCTTCTCTGCTATCACCTTCTTACAATCACATCCCAATTCTCAACTATATAGGCTGCTTTGAGTTGACGACTGGGTGTTTTCTGTATGGTTAGGTCGAATTTCAATCATCTGGTGCTGCAGAAATAATTTCACTTTCTCAGGCATTATGTACCTTTTAGGGTCAATCCTTTTCCCATGTTTATATCTCGATATAAGATCTTCATTTCGATACTCGAAAGTTAATTGAATTGTTTTGTTGACAAGATCTGTCTGGTTGGATTTCACCTTTTGACTTGAAATCTAATGTCAGATCATGATAATATGTAGATCTAGATATACCTGACAACTATACTCTAGTATGCCGTAGTGACAGATACAAACTATGGGCTAAAGACTGTTTCTTCTCGACGCTGGTTGCTTTGCCTGGACAGTTAAAAAGAACTTTTAATAATAACACTAGTACCAACAAACTGCCAGTCATGCCTATCTCTAACATCTTTCAAAACAGAATAATTGCATCTGGGTGGGGCTTTGATGGAGTTACATGCATGGTACTTGCTCATGCGGTGTGTTGTAACATTGGACTAGATGCGGTTGGAGTTTGAAGAAGAATTCTGAACCTTTTTGATATTATTTTGAGGAAATCAATTTCAGGTAACGCGAATATCAGCGTTTATGTATTGTGCAATGGGCAATATTTATTACTTAAAAAACAGCGGTTAGCCTATGCTTAAAGAGAGACTGTCCATTGTATATTTTTTCATTTCATCGATAGTTGATTAACGCAATGAGATTCGATTCACTCGTAATTTCCACGTTGTTTTTTTACTTCTTGTGTGTCCATGAAATGCAAACATTTAGATCTAGATTAGAATATAGTGTTGCATTGAGTACAAAAACCACAACCCGTCTTATCAATGGAACTATTTGTGAGTTTTAAGTTCAATGTTTTGGTTTAAAAGAATAGCTCTAGATCTATATCCTATTTCTGGTCTGTATTGAGGTGCATTATGTGAGATAAGCCAGGTAAGTTTGTTGGGTACATTTTCCTGTTGTATTTTATAAAATTCTTGTCGGTACCATTAGTATTCTTCAGGTTCAGGAATAGTTTACTTGATCACCTGTGCGTTCCTGTTCAAACACGTTGATCGTTAACAGAAGATATGTTCAGACATCCAGTGGTGTATCTCTCAGCAATTGAATATTTTTGAGATCTTTAGAAACGTATCCAGGGACAGCACCACTTTGTTCACGTCTATTAAGCATAATGTTAGGATGGTGCGTTTCATTTAGTTAAATGGTTCTTACTCTCCTTTTTTTCGAAACAAATCGCCTAGTCATGGATACACAATTTTTTCCACCGTTGCACGCGTTTTTTCTTCTATTCTGTCCGTGTCTTTTGGAGTCGTGCGGAAGTCTTTTCCATAGATGATTGTGTCCACACAGCGAATGGTGAGACACTTCAGAAGCTAACCCTCGTTTGCTTCCTTCTCCCTTTCCTCTCCTCGAGCATGTTTTCCCCGTAGATGATTTACTGTGTATTATACCTCTACCTACTGGCCAGCGCTATCCCAACATCCCCATTTCACTCATTGACAATGCGAGTCTAGCCAATATCTCGTGTCACAAAGGGAGCTAATTAGCAAGGTCTTGAGTCTTTCTCGACTGGCTCGCTCGTTGCCACAGCAACCCGGAGACGCCTAACTGGTTGGCCATGGCTTGAAATGGAATAGCTAATTCCCAATGGCTATTGTTAGGCGATGACCGCGCGCCAGGCCTCTTACTCAATGGTCGATTGCTGCTGTGGACGGACAGGCAAGCAAGCTGGCGAGGCTGCTGGTCATCTTGGCAGTTGTGGTGGTCAGGCGGGGATGTGTACACATGGCAGATTGATAGGTGACCGGTTCCTTTCCAGTGTTTGATGCATTATAATATGATGTTGATAATCAAGAGATGTATGCAAACATGATTTAGATCTAGTAATAGCGTTGACCTTTTCTCAAGTTATTCTGACGTCGCCCCCCTTGGCTCCTTTTTAACGTTTGTGTCACTGGTTTCTTTTGGGAAGTGACGTGGTCAGGATAAGACGAGCCTCCAACTGAATCAGGCAAATACGGTGAGTTTGATCAGTTAATGTGTTCATGTAATGCAGCCATGGAGTTTTTTTCATTTTGTGTGTTCATGAAGTTTTTTCAATTCAGCCATGAAGTTTTTCATTTTGTGTGTTCATGTAATACAGCCATGAAGTTTTTTCATTTTGTGTGTTCATGTAATTCAGCCATGAAGTTTTTTCATTTTGTGTGTTCTTTTAATACAGCCATGGGGTTTGATCAGTTTGTGTGTTCTTGTAATACAGCCATGGGGTTTGATCAGTTTGTGTGTTCATGTAATGCAACCATGGAGTTTGATCATTTTGTGTGTTCTTCACGGTTACTTAACACTCAATTTTAGTGTGTCCGTGTGATTTCTGCTTGGTACAATTTTAGTCCCGAACGTTGTTACTACAACCACGTTAATAGTCACACTAAAGATTAAACAAAGTACACCACCACATTTACATTAACCGTTGGTGGTTAAAACGATTCAAAATTATGCGTGCTATATAAGTAATGCTCTATTCAAGCTAATTACACTGTGCGTGGATAGATGAAATACTAAGCACTACCATTTGCCTGTGTAGTGTACTATGGTGGTTTTATTCTTCTTGCATGTAGGATTGTCATTTGTAGTGTTTCCCCTGTCGGCAGATAAGTTGTCCACTAGAAGCAAATGGTTCTCCGCTCACCCAATGTAGATTGACATGCTATGTGTTGTGACAAGTGTAATCCCTGCCATTGACCAACTCGTGTGGTTACCGAGTGAACAGTGGTCTTTGCTCTAGTCTGTGTAGTGCCACTGCTCAGGGACAGAACATCGAGACTTGAAGTTTGAAGCAGCTCTGTTTGAGTTTTTTCTTACTGTTACGGCGGCTATTGGACGCTACTTCCTTCATCGTGTTTCTGTTCCTTTTCGTTTATCTTGATATTTCCTGCTACCTACTTCCTTCATCGTGTTTCTGTTCTCTTTTCGTTTATCTACTTTCCAGGTTTCTGTTTCTGTTCCTTTTCGTTTATCTTGATGTTTCCTTGCTACCTACTTCAGGTTTCTTTTCCTTTTCGTTTATCTTGATGTTTCTTGCTACCTACTTCAGGTCTCTTTTCCTTTTCGTTTATCTTGATGTTTCCTGCTACCTACTTCAGGTCTCTTTTCCTTTTCGTTTATCTTGATGTTTCCTGCTACCTACTTCAGGTCTCTTTTTCCTTTTCGTTTATCTTGATGTTTCCTGCTACCTACTTCAGGTCTCTTTTCCCATTTAGTTTATCTTGAAGTTTCATGCACGCGATTTTCAGGGATTGGCGCCATGGTGGGTGTTGTGCTGCTGCTGGGGGGGGAAGCGCAGGTCAAGCGAAGAAGAATTAATCAGTCATGCGTATGTTGGTACGATCGCTCATTCATCCATGTCGGTTTTCCACTGCAGCTGGTTTGGGAAGAATGGTCTGGCGTGCCTTGGGGTATCTTCCACGCTAAGACTGAAGCGAAGGAGTGGAGTTACCAGTCGTTACTTCCAAAAGACCAAGACTACGTCAGCACCGACCAATTTTGACCCCACGGTTGGTGGCCGCTCTGGTGTTATTAGAATCATCTGTGCCCCGTGGTGCGTGGCTGCTAGATCGGGGTTTATGTCATTTCTTTTCTCTTTTTTGTGTGTGTGTTTGTACTTGGAAGCCGCTTCGACTTCCCTGTCCGTTGGATGTGATCGGTGCGTTCGAGTCCAATTTTGTCAGGGATTGGGTGGACTGGATTAAAGTAGATAAGACTGAGTGAGAACGCATTCATAGACTTATCCGTGGATTTATTTTTTTGTTATGTTAACCTCCAGTTACTTCATGAAAGAACCTGGTCCATTAATTAGTTCTATTTTGTTTGCCCCTTCCCATAACATTGAAACATAACTCATCGGATCATTCTGTACTAATTTTAGTGAATGATAGTGAATCAGATTTTTTTTTCTTGAAACAGGATTTTTCAACTCAAGAAAATGTCACAGCAACTCCTATTTAAAATGCCACCTCTCCCCCCCCCCTTTTGCCCTGTGCACCTTGAACTTTGATATTTCCGAGTATCTATTGTAAAGTTCCACGTTTTTCATAAGACTAGCGACAACTTGAAAACGGCCAGTCAGAGGAGTCATGCGGGTGGTTGGTGGGCGTTGCTGGGCGATCCACTTCTCTTCTTTCTCTCTTACGTATCTCTTTAATATGCTTTTTCTTTTCAATTCACCACGAGATCAGCGCATGTGGTGAGTGGGGTACATTTCATTCAAACAAAACCATTGGTGCGTCGTCGTTGTCAAGATCATGAATTTATGTTGTAAATCTTTTGTTCATCACTTACCACACAGACTTTTGCACTAACTATGCGTTATTTCAACTTGGTCCACACACCTTTCCATGTCCAGTGTCAAGCAGCTAATGACTGAGAATGTCTCGGTAACCCACGTGACGTCTATAAGGAAAACTCGCTGCTTTGTTCCTTGCCTTGCTTGACGGGGTGGTTTGCTTGCCTTGTCCAAGCACGGCCAGTGTGGGTCATTATAAGCGGCTTATGATGTAACTCCCCGGATATTGTGGTACATGTCCCGACATATATTATGGTACATGTCCCGACATATATTATGGAGGTAGAATATCTTTTACACTCGTGCATCAATTCCATTGTATTACATGGTTCCAAGGTAGAATATCTTTTACACTGGTGCATCGATTCCATTGTATTAGTCTTCCTTCCCTGTTCAATAGTTGAAATGGAAAGTTATCGCGTCAATATTGATTTTTCATCTGACCATCCCTTTCCACATTTGTTTTCAATTGTTTCTCTTAGAAGCTAGAGGTAAGGAGTGAGCGAAAGCCCCCCTCTCCCCCGTTTCCCCTTTTGGAAACCTCTATCTCTCTTATTAGTCTTATTGTTTTCGCTTCTACTTCTCTATCTCTCTTATTGTTTTCGCTTCTACTTCTCGATCTCTCTTATTGTTTTCGCTTCTACTTCTTCTGGCATCGGATTATTCATTTGCCCTATTGTGGATTCACAATATTATCGATTTCTCTTTGTACCGCCTCCTGTCCGACGTTTCCATCCACCCTTTTGCCCAGATGGCGTGACGTAACGGTCCCGGTCATCCCCCCCCCGAGTCCTGTAACAACGAGCTGACAATCGCCTTGCTCCCGTCTCCGGCCCCTTGGCTCACCATGGCGTCACAGCCCCGGGGCTTTTTGCCATCGATTGACCCGTGGTCATAGCTGCCCGTTGCCCGGCGCGTCCTCTGGTCGGCTCAACTGCTGGGTCAATAGCCCTCCCCCAGCTTATAGCTATATGCCCCGGCCAGCCTGTTACGACACACCTCGATCGGATCTGAGTCTCAACGTATGCACACCACCGACTTGTTGGTAAAAACGTTCAATCTCCCGGCGCTCGCACCACGACCAGGTGAGGCTGGTGTGTGTGTGTGTGTGTGTAGCTCGGGTGTAGTCGTGTTCGTGATAGATAATGTACGTGCCTACTTAGTACACCAGTGCGGGTGTGGTATCGTTACATTGTGCCAGTTCCTCATATTATTGTTACATTGTGTCAGTTCCTCATATTATTGTTACATTGTGTCAGTTCCTCATATTATTGTTACATTGTGTCAGTTCCTCATATTATTGTTACATTGTGTCAGTTCCTCATATTATTGTTACATTGTGTCAGTTCCTCATATTATTGTTACATTGTGTCAGTTCTTCATATTGTTGTTACATTGTGCTAGTTCCTCATATTCTCGTTACATTGTCAGTTCTTCATTCTGTGTCGGATCCTCCTCGTATTCAATGTGTTGGCTTTTCGACGAAGTAGCCAGTTGTGGTCACGGATTTAAGGTTCTTCTTGTGCGTGCAGTTCTAGTCTCTAGTCTACAGCAAGAAATGAGTGTTTGTCCCTTTCCTTGTCATCACCAATCTTCGACTCTTTGGTTAGCGTTGACAAGAAAACACAATACGAAAGTAGTCAAGTAACCTTTGGTGCGTCTTTCTTTCCTTTCTGCATGTGGCTTGTTCCTCGTGTCACTGTGACCGTGAAATCATCGTGCATGTTAGATTGTTAGGACATGGTACGTTGTGAATTCACTGAAACGTAAAATATTTCACTTGCAATCAAGCTGTACCATCCCACGTTCCTGTATTAATATGCAATTAAGAAGAAATGTACTGCATAAATAATGTATCTATCGGCTAAACATAACCGTTATGTAACATTTTCACCTCCTGGGTTATAGGTCTAGTTATACATGTCTAGAATGGTATAGCCGGTCGACATGATTGGTGTATTATTTGCCACGTGATTGATCTCGGTCTATTGGGTAACAGCAACAGCTTTGTGTCGGTGGACACGAAGCAGTCGGTGGTAATGCCACGTGGGGAAAACGTCCATTGGGCGGTTGGTGGACTCTCCTGGTAGGTCCTTCTTCTTTCCTTTCACTCGGTCACAAACTGATACTTTTCATCTTGCTGTTTCCTCTCTATTCACCTTGAGATTACCGCAGATTGATGGACGGGGCCGATTCTCATTAAACCACCCCACCGTCGGCAGTGGTTTACCTTTGTACCGCGTGGTCATCGCGTACTGGGAGTGCCCCATTACATGGAAATCCTGCTGTAGCTGTATTTCAATACGAATATGTCGAAGCCAAGGGGACTTCAATTTCGGTCTTTTTTATATGACAGTTGAACTCCCCATACCCAGTTTGTGATGAATGTGATTTTGATTTCAATTTAATTGGCGTCAATTCGTTAGTAAATGTTTTTCTTTGTAATTGATGCAATCAACGAACGGCTCTCAGTCATCACATTCAGTTTTTGATATGGCGGCTCTCTCTCTCTCTCTCTCTCTCTCTCTCTCTCTCTCTCTCTCTCTCTCTCTCTCTCTCTCTCTCTCTCTCTCTCTCTCTCTCTCTCTCTCTCTCTCTCTCTCTCTCTCTAGTCCTCTCTAGTCATCATCGTAGCGCAAGTCATTTGATTAAAATCGATCATCCTCCTCCTCCTCAGTACAACTCAGTACAACTCAGGTACACTGTTGCGTTCTGGTTAAGGACACACCTTCGCGGTGTCTTTGGTTTGACAGGGCGTCAAATTGGCTTCGCGAGTGAAGACACCCCAAGCCCTTTTACATCATTGTGTACAGACCACCCCACCCGTGGCACGTAATGAAACATACGACTAACAATAACACGAGCGAAGACGGTCCAGGGATGTCTTTGAGGCTTTTAAGCTCCTTCTACAACGCGTGGTTAGTTGTAGTGTTGTTTTGGTCAAGTGTTAATGCTAGTGGTAGTACTTAATAGTTGATTCTTACGGATGAAGTGTAATAGTACGCACTTAAAGTAGTTATTATACTACTTATAAATTACATATTGTATTGTATAGATATCCCCTTGGGTATTGTTTCCAACCTGCCTTCTCTCGCTTTTCAGGTACATAATTGTCGCCCCTGCAATAGACTAGCAATGTGCCGCGTTGGGTTACGCGTAAGCATGGATGACAGCTGGAGTCCTCTTGCACGTGCTGGTCACTTGATCTGGGGTGATGATCAACTTGCTTTGTCTCGTGCCTGCCTTTGGCCTCCAGTCTTATCCCATCCCGCTCCCGTCCACGGCATTATTTAGTGGTCGTCCCGCTGTTATGTATCATTGCCGCTTAATTATTAACGTATGCCTGGTGGCTGGTCACGTGGAATTCAATGTAACTGCGTGTTGTGTATGATGCTTGGTCACGTGGAATTCAATGTAACTGCGTGTTGTGTATGATGCTTGGTGGTTGGTCACGTGGAATTCAATGTAACTGCGTGTTGTGTATGATGCTTGGTGGTTGGTCACGTGGAATTCAATGTAACTGCGTGTTGTGTATGATGCTTGGTGGTTGGTCACGTGGAATTCAATGTAACTGTTTGTGTACTTGGTGGCTGGTCACGTTTCTAATGTTACTGTGTTGTGTATGATGTGTTATGTTTTCAGGCTAGACTGTCCCTTTCTTCCATGGGCGGTTAGCGGAACTTACTGGTAGGCTTTCACTCGTCTTTCTATCATCTTGCCGTCCACCACCACCACCACCCCCAATATCACCGTACAAGGTGGATGGGTGTTCATTTCTATAAGACCGAGACGGATCTTTTTTTCTGTACTGTCAGAAGCGAGTCTTGAAAACAGCTGCCAGCTGGAGGCGTGCACATAATGATACTATGTTGGTTTTGTAAAGTAAGATGAATTATCTCCCCCTTCTCGTGTGTGGTAGCTGGGTGCTACTGGTATGCCCTACTTCCTTTCTGTCTTTCAAATAGTTTTTCGTTCATCTTCCTGTTGTCTCATTATTCACCATGAGATTACAGCATATGGTGGACGCGGTAAACTGCTATGAAACAAATAAAACACAAGGACACATAATAGCCATTTTAATTAAGATATCTTTGTACACCGTTAGACCCAAGCCGACTGTTGGCCGTGTAGGTCGCGGATTCTATTCTTTAGGAGATAAGAAATATCTTCATTGGCCGGAAGAAGAGGGCTCATAGTAAGCTCTTGCGGGTCCGGTCCGTTTGGGTCTGCCTTGAGGCCGCGCCTCCTGGCTGTGTCGTAATGAGTTAGGCCGTTGTCATGGCGACGGAAACCGGCGGTCAGCATTCTTTCCTTCATGACTAACTGCCGCCTGACTTTGGGGGTGAAATAGGTCGGCGAGTTGTGGATGTGCTAATCGCCGTTGATGGCTCAGACCTTCGCTTGAACTTTACAGTTGTAGGGGGGTAGTGTGGTGCTGGTAGGTCATACGGCTTCTTTCCTTTTACTCTTTCACCTCTCATTCATTTTGTTGTTTCCTCTACTTTCACACTTGAGATCATTATACATTGTGGACGGGGTAAATTTTCCAAAGATGGTCTGATGTTTGCCTCGGTGGCTGAAGTTTGTATTCGATTCATTGTGACGGGGTGGGGGGCACCAGTTTACATTCATACGTCGCCCAGAAAGCTTGAAATAACTCGTTATAATGTACGTCCGATTCCGTACACGAGTTAATCTGTGTGTGGTAGACAAAGGCGGTTATTTTCAGTGAGATACGTAAACAGGCTGTCACGTCATCCATGCATGTACTCTGGGTCATGGGATACGTGGAGTGGATGGTTTGACGGCTTTTACTGTGTAAAAATCGTCTCCCCGCCCCCGAATATAACCCGACCAATGAGTTTCGTTTTTGTTGAAAACGTTGAATGTCACATTGAGTATGCAATACATAAGTGTTGTCTATTCGTAGCTTGACTTGATACCATCGTAGTTTTGAACTTTCTTCCTCCTCCTGCAGTAACCATCGGTCTATCGTCTCAAAGCTATTCCACTGGCATCACTGGGCGCTTGGGCAGGCGTTACTGGTAGGTTCAAGATCTTTCTTTTCGATCCTTCGCTTATATTTCATCTTGCGGGTTTCCTGTAAAGACTAGGCAAGTTTCAGTGAAGCAACAATCTAGCGGCATACTAGTTTATTTTATATAATTCTTGATGTTTGCTTTAGGTACGGTACGGTTAGAAACGAATTTCATTTGTGTACCAACATGATATGAATACTCACACGTAGTGAGAAATCGCCATTGCTTTCGTGTGTGTGTGTGGCTTTTCTGTTGGATCCAGTGAGTCACGGCCACTGTTAAGTTTTTGTTAAGTTTATGTACTCGAAGTTACCGGGAGACAAGACATTATGTGTCCAAGCAATGAAGAAGAATGTGGTTGGTTTCAAATGGAGCGAGTGTATTGTCAGGCGTACATACATGTACATAGTTCATCCCTTTTGTCCTTTTCTGGCCATTATTGTTTCATGTTTTTCATTTGCATTCCCAATAGTAAACGTGCGACCAGTGCACAGGGCATTAACTACGACTGACGCTTGTATGAAGGAAGTAACATTTGCTAACACTGCAGTCGGACGGGACATCCCGAGGAGGTAACTCGATGCTCCTCAATGACCCCCGGACACGCCAGACGTCCAGTTGGACAGGTCTGTGTATTGTCGCTCTACGACAGTCAAAATTAGCCACGTTGGGGATCCTAGTTATTATCACGTGACCTCCCATCATTATTCACATTGGCTAGAGTTTTTCCGTCTCCCACATGGCGTGAGTGAGTAGCCAATGGCGGTGGATAATGGTCGCCATGACTTGTTAATTTCATCACTTTTTATATTGTTTGTCAAGTGCATACTGTACTGTTTGTTGTTCATGTTTATATTATGTGAACTGGGTTTTTAAAAAATATATATTTAAAGGTGTATCTCATTAAACTCTTTGTATGAGGAGAGTGCTGTTGCACTTTTTGTACATGGATTTGTGTCTTAGCGATGGCTTCGTAAGTACATCCACAAACGCCGTATGTTTGTATTTGTGGCGTTGCGAGAAATCCATTAACTAACGCGCCATCGCCATTTTGTTTTGTAACATTTTGTGTTTTTCCTTTTTCAAATTTCAACTTTTTTATATGTATAATACCCGTGGCCTGCTTGACAGTCACGCTTCTAGACATGTCTGGAATCCCATATCTACATCTTTCCACAGCCTGTGTTGGTCAATACATAATGTATTAACCCCCTCCCCCCACCACTTGAGGAGCATGTCTGATACTATCAAGTATTGTATGTTCACAAATTCATTTGGAAGGACCCCATTTATTTATTTCATTTTTGCTCTGTTTTTTCCCCCTTTTAAAGTTCACCATCGCACCACACACATCGTTGGAGGGGGCGGGCGGGTGATATCACCATCGCATCACACATTGTTGGAGGGCGGGGCGGGGGTAATAGCTATGTGAAAGTGCGACACGTTTATTGCAACCTTTTCTCAATTTTGGAATACAAGCCTGGACGAAGGAGCTGCTGATTAACTTGTCATCTGTCAGTCAATGGCACTGGTAGAATTCACGGTTGAATTAAAACGCCGTGTTCTTCCGGTGGCATCTATGGACAGAGACATAACATCTTTGAATTATTCCACACAAGCCATGGACAGAGACAGTACATCTTTGAATTATTCCACGCAAGCTATGGACAGAGACCTTACATCTGTCAATTATTCCACACGCGCTATAGGCAGACATAACATCTTTCAATTATTCCACACCCGCTATGGGCAGACATAACATCTTTCAATTATTCCACACGCGCTATGAGCAGAGATATAACATCTTTGAGTTATTCCCCACAAAGCTATGGATCGGATTTGACGTTTTTGAAAGCATCGGTGTTCTACTTCTGAATGACTCAATGTCGTAAACCGATGTCGAAGAGTTTGTTCATTTAGTTTTCCATTATTTGATCATGATAAAGATGTTTTCAGAGTGCGCATGAGGTAGACAGGTTATCGAACTTGTTCGTTGTGTGGTGTGTGTCATGGTTTTGATTTGTTGAACGATGTACTCTCATGCTTTATTCCAATGTGTTAAGCTCACGGTGGACGGGCGGAAAGGGAATCGTGAGAAAGATAGGAGGGAACAATGTATGAGAAAGAGTTTAGGAGTATGAAGTAAAGGGGAGGGAGAAAGTCACGAGATAGAGGAGCGGAGAATGAAAGGAGAGGAGCGGAGAATGAAAGGAGAGGAGCGGAGAATGAAAGGAGAGGAGCGGATGAAGGAGGAGAGGGTGAGCAGAGAATGAGATAGAGAGAGCAGAGAGAGATAGAGAGGAGCAGAGAATGAGATAGAGCAGAGAGATAAGGAGCAGAGAATGAGATAGAGGAGGAGCAGCAGATAATAAGGTAGAGGAGAGGAACGGAAAATGAGACCGAGGGGAGGAGGGGTAGATGAGTCAGTGACTGAGTAGTGAGTGTGGGATGGCTAAGATTTTCCCCGATAATGATCTTATTCTTATCTGTTCAATAGTTCAATCATTGCTTGGGTTTCGCATCTTTAGACAAAGAATTACATCGTTGATTTTCTTTTCTTAGGAGTAGGACTTGTTGTCGCATGCTTTATTGTTGACACTTAATCAGATGTTTCTCAAGTAAGCCGGTGGAGGGTTAATCGTGCGTACCTAAATAATTTCTGAATATATTATTATACAATACAATATTTTGCCGACATCGTGACTAGCAAGGAAGACTAGGTCAGATCAAGACCGTTATCGCGGATATTGAATCACATCTCCTTGAGCTTATCAATATCACTGTTATCAACCATACTGTGTCACGATGAGTTGGCTCTACGTGACCATGTCGTGTGATGTCCAGTGATACCAAGTACATGTTCAATTACTAGATCGGGTCACTCAGTATTCGATACTACTGAAAGGTAGCATTCCCATTTTTAACCCCCCCCAAAAAAACAACGAAAAAACCTGTTCATAATGGGAGCTTAGATGAATGGAGGTTCTACTGAAAAGTAGTGAAAGACTGGGAAATAATAATTTCAACAATTAAACATCGTCTGGCAGATCGCTGCTCGTCATATGAAAACATCCTGGGATCATTTAGAACATAATATTTGCAAAAAAATATGGGTGTTCTTAGTGGCCTGGCAACATAGCCTTTGGCGAACAAAGAACGATCAACTTTATATGCATAAATAGCGTGGATACTTGGCGAAACTTTACCAACCGTGGAACTTGGCGAATATATTATATACATAAATAGCGTGGATACTTGGCGAATAAACGACCAACTTTATATGCATAAATAGCGTGGATACTTGGCGAATAAACGACCAACTTTATATGCAAAAATAGCGTGGATACTTGGCGAATAAACAACGACCAACTTATATGCATAAATAGCGTGGATACTTGGCGAATAAACGACCAACTTTATATGCATAAATAGCGTGGATACTTGGCGAATAAACGACCAACTTTATATGCATAAATAGCGTGGATACTTGGCGAATAAACGACCAACTTTATATGCATAAATAGCGTGGATACTTGGCGAATAAACGACCAACTTATATGCATAAATAGCGTGGATACTTGGCTAATAAACGACCAACTTATATGCATAAATAGCGTGGATACTTGGCTAATAAACGACCAACTTATATGCATAAATAGCGTGGATACTTGGCGAATAAACGACCAACTTATATGCATAAATAGCGTGGATACTTGGCGAGGGCTAATGGTAGGTCCTTCTGAGCTCCTTTCATTTTAATGCTTTCGTGTCTTTGACATTTTGTGTGTGTGATGAAATGGTAGGTCTCAACTGTTTATACTCTTCTTTCGTTTCCTTGTTTCCTCTTAATTCACAATGCGATCGCAGCATATGGTGGATGAGGTTGGTTCCACTGAATCAAAGTAACATCTTTTTTGATCTTATTCACCTTGAGATCTCTGTATATTATTATGGTGGGTGAAGTTAAAATAATACATGGTGATGACAAAGAAAGAACAAAACTCGTTTAACCGTGTCATAAATGCTTTGTAATCAAATTTGATACACTTATTGTGCATCAAATGATATACATGTTGTGTAAATAAATAACGTTGCAATCAAACAAGAAGCTGTTGAAATAACAACATGCATGTTAAAACTACCCACTGATGTCTTAAAAAGCGTATATCTTTCATTTCACATGCTGAGGATCAAGAGTAAAACAGGTTTTGTTGTTGACACTCCTTACTTTATGGCTGCGAAAACCCCCACAATCAATTGATGAAGACATGCTTACATAATACAATTGAGCCATAAATCATTTTGTTAACAAGTCATGTTCTACTTCCAAGTTTCAAATGCGTTCCATTCTTTCCTATGCAAGTGCAAGTGTCGGTTCCCTGTTTGAAATCTAGAATAGCCCTCTCCCACATCGCTTGGTCTACTCCGTGGATGTGTTCCTGGGTGTTTTTCTCCAGGTCGTCACTTGCCTCGGATTTTGTTTCAATTAATTACAATTGATTTTTGTCTTTAAGCCATGTATCCACAAACAAAAACAAGTCTAGAGGCTAGAGGGTTTAGATCTGGAGAATAGGGTGGCCATTCATTTTGGAGTTCGAGGCTTTCACCAAACGTGTCACGCAGTCATTGACTGTTGGGACGTGTGTGGAGTGGCGCCATCCAGGCTGCTTGAAATGGTCAACTACAAGACTTCTGTCTTATTTATTTTCATAATTTGTTTTATTTAGAGAAATGAGATAGCGATCGTATGTATTGTTACTGATGTTACTTGTCCATGTTATTCTTCGAACGACACGGGTCCAATGTCCAATCAAACCTCGGTGTCTGAGGGTGACACACGCTGAGCATTTCACAATTTCAGTGTGGAGAGGTCTCTTGATCATCAGTCAGGAGATGTGCCCCAACAAACACACAGGCTGAGCATTTCACAATTTCAGTGTTGAGAGGTCTCTTTACCACAGTCAAAGGAGATGTACCCCAACAAACACACAGGCTGAGCATTTCACAATTTCAGTGTGGAGAGATCTCTTTATCACAGAAGGAGATGTACCCCAACAAACACACAGGCTGAGCATTTCACAATTTCAGTGTGGAGAGGTCTCTTTATCACAGAAAACACACAGGCTGAGATGTACCCCAACAAACACACAGGCTGAGCATTTCACAATTTCAGTGTGGAGAGGTCTCTTTATCACAGGAGATGTACCCCAACAAACACACAGGCTGAGCATTTCACAATTTCAGTGTGGAGAGGTCTCATTATTACAGTCAGAAGGAGATGTACCCCAACAAACACACAGGCTGAGTATTTCACAATTTCAGTGTGGAGAGGTCTCTTTATCACAGTCAGAAGAGATGTACCCAACAAACACACAGGCTGAGCATTTCACAATTTCAGTGTGGAGAGGTCTCTTTATCAGTCAGAAGGAGATGTACCCCACAAACACACAGGCTGAGCATTTCACAATTTCAGTGTGGAGAGGTCTCACAGAAGGAGATGTACCCCAACAGACACATTTCTGAGTTTGTATGACCAAAAAAGCCGAAAGTGGCATTCATCGCTAGCTCAATCACCCATTATGAATCATTGTTCAACGATTGAGTGACAAACCACTGACACATGTGAGGTCGAGCGTTGGCGTATGGATCGGTAAGTTTGTGGTGAGTCGCCTGGGTGTGATAAAGGGATGCACCAAAGATCACCCTTTGCCATCCTTTTTAAACTTGTCGTCGATATGGGTAAAGTCAACTCCGCCGTTATTCGCCGAGACAGCTTTCCACATACTCAATCAAATTCGCCATTATTCGCCGAGACAGCTTTTCACATACTCAACTCAACTCCAACCGTTATTCGCCGAGACAGCTTTTTATTCGTCGAGACAGCTTTTCAGTGTTTTCAATTCTCCAACCGTTATTCACCGAGACAGCTTTTCACATACTCAACTCCAACCATTATTCGCCGGGACGGCTTTTCACATACTCAATGTCGCCGCTATTCGCTGAGACAACTTTTCACATACTCAACTCCGCCATTATTCCGACGAGACAGCTTTTCACATACTCAACTCCAACCGTTATTCGCCGAGACAGCTTTTCACATCCTCAACTCTGCCGTTATTCGTCGAGACAGCTTTTCACACACTCAGACATCAGTTCTGCGGGCGTGGCGGGGTCATTTTGAATTACGTCTGGTTAGCAATCGAGTTGGAATTTCTGTTGCGCCATGGATTCATTGTCCCCGAATTTGGACAGCCCAAGGAAAAATGAACACATTGGATGACGACCAATATTTCCTTCCATTCCTCTCAGAAATGCCAGTTTCATCCCAGAGAAAGATCCTGTCTTGAAGTAGACTGTAATGGCAATGGCAAACGACTTGTCGCTGTTTGATCAACACATTTTGACGATAACATGGGTTATAAATAAATTTACAAAGGAAAATCATTACGTAATTGGTGCGATAATTCTAATTTAATCTAATTGAATGATACAGATACACAATATATGTATTTCAAAACTGAAATCAAGATCTTTGTAATGTTGCTATAACAATGTGTAGGGCAACCGAATTTGAGAACACACACCAATGAAAATGCGTTCAAGAACGTGATTAAAATGGTAATTCCATATATCGTGTTTTCAACACTGCAATCAGAAACTTTGATAACTGTGAATCTTACGTAACATTCAATGTCATTGTGACAATTTTTACGCAATAAAATTAAAAGCAATTTACTCCTTTCTGGTGGGTTTTTCTGGGGTTCACCCTCATTCATTGAACGCCGCATATTTGTATTCACCACGATATCACTCGATGTGATTCATGGGATAAAATGGAATTGACAAAGTCAACGTATATTATGGTGGACGTATGTTATATTATGTTGGTGGTATATTTTATTATGGTTGGACGTATGTTAATGTTATATTATATTAGTGGTATATTTAGTATATTATGAATTCATATTATGTTGGACGATATTATATTTTTATTATGGTGGACGTATATTATGAATTATATTATGGTGGACGTATATTATATATTTTATTATGATGGACGTATATAATTATGAATTATATTATGGTGGACGTTTACTATATATTATATTATGGTGGATATATATTATATATTATATTATGGTGGACGTATATTATATATTATATTATTATGGACGTATAATTATGAATTATATTATGGTATTATATTATGGTGGAATTATATATTATGGTGGACGTATTATTATTATATTATGGTGGACATATATTATATTATGGTGGACATATATTATATTATGGTGGACATATATTATATTATGGTGGATGTATATTATATTATGGTGGACATATATTATATTATGGTCGATTATATTATATTAGGTGGACATATATTATATTATGGTATATATATTATATTATGGTGGACATATATTATATTATGGTTGACATATATATTGTATTATGGTGAACATTTATATTATATTATGGTGGACATAAATATTATATTATGGTTGACATATATATTATATTATATTGACATATATATTATATTATGGTGTGAATATATTATATTATATTATGGTGGACATAAATATTATATTATGATGGACATAAATTATATTATTGTTGACATATATTATATTATGGTGGATATATTATTATATTATGGTGGACAAATTCTATTATATTATGATGGACATAAATTATATTATTGTTGACATATTATATTATATGGATATATATTATATTATGATGAAACGTATATTATATTATATTATGGTGGATGTATATATTATATTATTATATTATATTATGGTGGATATTATATATATTATATTATATATTATATTATGGTATATTATATTATATTATATTGGATATATTATATTATATTATATTATGGTGGATATTATATTATATTATATTATGGTGGATATATATTATATTATATTATGGTGGATATATATTATATTATATTATTATATTATATATATTATATTATATTATATTATATTGGATATATATTATATTATATTATGGTGGATATATTATATTATATTATATTATATTATATTATATTATATTATATTATATTATATTATATTATGGTGGACGTATATTATTTTATTATATGGACGTATATTATATTATGGTGGACGTATATTATATTATGGTGGTGGAAAAAAAATTCGTTGAAAAGGTACAGTAAGTGCTGCATTTAAAACAATTATCAAATACCCGGAATACAAAACATGTTAGATTATAGAAATATGTTATTTGTTATCATTTATTACATTCATTTTCAACGTCGTATTGCATGCCAATCTGTTGGCTATATACATGTAATATAAAGCCGCGTGTTGTTGGTGAGCGCCACTGTTACATCTAGAAGATCCTAATTTTATTCCTTACAATACATTCTTTCATATTCTATTATTTTCGTATTTCCTCTTGATTTACCCTTGTATCACTGCCTATAACGGTTGGAGTAAATTTCATGATTTCAATAAAAACAAAGCTGTACATGTTGTAATGTAAACGACAAGCTGAAACCCTGATTAATGACCTTGTTGTTATTAAAATTTGACGTTATAAGGCATACAAGTTGATAGACAGGCCCAAAAAAATAAATTCACCAATTGAAGTCGAAACTTTAGTTGTATCAATCAGCCCATAAATATTACTATTAAAAATATGACATATTTTATGAACTTTACAGACTTTCAGAATCGGTTAACTCCCCTTTAGAAATAATAATGACTTTGTTGTAGGCAAAACAAGTCGAACACGATCAAGATTAAAAAAGACATCAGGTTAACTCCCCTCTATAAATAATAAAGACCTTGTCGTAGGCAAAACAAATCGAACAAGATTAAGATTAAAAGATGAAACAAGTGAAGCTGCAATGTTTATAAACATTCCCCTCTGGGTTACATGTTTGTCTGACCTTGGCTAGTTGAACAATTTCAACCATACTACACTACTCTAGGACCCAATGGCTAGCTTGAACAATTTCAATCATACTAAACAAGTGAACTGCAATGGCTAGCTTGAACAATTTCAACCATACTACACTACTGTCTAGAACCCAATGGCTAGCTTGAACAATTCCAACCATACTACACTACTCTAGAACCCAATGGCTAGCTTGAACAATTTCAACCATACTACACGACTCTGGAACCCAATGCCTAGCTTGAACAATTTCAACCATGCTACACGACTCTAGGACCCAATGGCTAGCTTGAACAATTTCAACCATACTACACTACTCTAGGACCCAATGGCTAGCTTGATCAATTTCAACCATACTACACGACTCTAGAACCCAATGGCTAGCTTGAACAATTTCAACCATACTACACTACTCTAGAACCGAATGGCTAGCTTGAACAATTTCAACCATACTACACGACTCTAGAACCGAATGGCTAGCTTGAACAATTTCAACCATACTACACTACTCTAGAACCGAATGGCTAGCTTGAACAATTTCAACCATACTACACTACTCTAGAACCCAATGGCTAGCTTGAACAATTTCAACCATAGTACACGACTCTAGAACCCAATGGCTAGCTTGAACAATTTCAACCATACTACACGACTCTAGAACCCAATGGCTAGCTTGAACAATTTCAACCATACTACACTACTCTAGAACCCAATGGCTAGAATCTTTGAACAATTTCAACCATACTACACGACTCTAGGACCCAATGGCTAGCTTGAACAATTTCAACCATACTACACGACTCTAGAACCCAATGGCTAGCTTGAACAATTTCACTACACTATACTAATGGTTAGCTTGAACAATTTCAACTACTCACTATGACCCAATGGCTAGCTTGAACAATTTCAACCATACTCTAGAAAGAAATAATTAATTACAAAAAATGTCGTCTAAATTGAAGTTATATTTCTCTATATGATTAGAAATGAGTTAGATATACGCACTAATGTCAAACATATGATTTAAATTGTCAATACATTATACAAGTAACGATGTCTGCTGAAAAAAGAGAAGATTTGATAACTAGATTGGTTCATTTAAATAGAATCTAGATTTCTATGTGATTTTTAAAAAAAACCCGTGATGTAGGATCTATTGTAGTAATAATGTAATTTGTCAAAACATAATATTATATTGATACACGCTGATAAAGAAGCAGAGAAGATCAGATAGCTAGATAGGTCTATCTATATTTTTTTTTTATCAATATCGCATAATACAAAAACAATTAGCATGATGCGAATTTGAGAAAATTACACTCTAGCAATGGAGATTTCCTGGGTTCGAACGCATCTTGGGAAGCTGGAACAGACTTGAAATATGGTTGGAAAAAATTAAGACGTGAAACAGTCTTGAAATATGGTTGGAAAAATTAAGACTTGGAAACAGTCTTGAAATATGGTTGGAAAAATTAAGACTTGGAAACGTCTTGTAATTTTTAAAAATTCCCTTCAAGTCTTGGAAAAATGTTGGAATATTTATAAAATGTCTCGATCACATTTAGTTCATTGGGAAGCCGATGGTATTTCACACGTAGGGCACACCTGATGTGGCCATTTAATGATGCTGTTCTTTGTATTTATTAGTTCATTGGCTTCTGAACACCTAGGCGTTTCAAATTGTCAGTGTGAGACATCGTCAGACCTGCCAGTGCCACTATTTACAACACGAACGTAATCGTTTTAAAATTCTGTCTCATTGACGATTTTACGTCTAGGTCTGTCTCTCTGTCTCTGTCTGTCTGTCTGTCTCTGTCTCTCCCCCCTCTCTCTCTCTCTCTCTCTCTCTCTCTCTCTCTCTCTCTCTCTCTCTCTCTCTCTCTCTCTCTCTCTCTCTCTCTCTCTCTCTCTCTCTCTCTCTCTCTCTCTCTCTCTCTCTCTCTCTTCTCTCTTCATACACACACACGCACACACACACACACACACACACCCAGAATTGCGTATACAGCACCCCGGTCAATGCATGTAGCGGTAGTATTGTATGATAATGATATTGTATGATATTATACCCACTACTGCTACCACATGAGTACTGATTGCTTTTTCAAGGTCGCATGGAAATACTACACTAGTGTTTTTTGCTAGCCCATTCACATACTCACTCTTAGTAGAAAGTTTGGGGCTTGACTTCAACTGAGGAAGTGAAGTTACGTTGAGTTGAGTTTTTCTAATAATATCCGAAACTCGACTCCAACTAGGAGCGATTGACGGGAGCTACTGGTAAGTTCTACTTCTTTCCTGTCCGTCTTTCATGAACTGTCTTTTATCTTGCTGTTTCCTATTAATTCACTCTGAGGTCAATGCACGTGGTGGAGGTGATACAATTCAATAAAACAAAGCCAAACTGACATTCACATCGACTCATTTCCCCAATCACGATGACAAAGCAAGATTAATGGTGTTACCTTTATTCTTTCCGTTTTGGTTTTTTTGTGTGCCCAATTTTACTAACAAAAAACCAACGTGGATAAGGATGTCTCATTAGATCTGTTTGGAATTTCCATTCAGCAAGCCTATCATAGTCTTTGGAATTTCCATTCAGCAAGCCTATCACAGTCTTTTTGGAATTTCAATTCAGCAAGCCTATCATAGTCTTTGAATTTCAATTCAGCAAGCCTATCATAGTCTTTGGAATTTCAATTCAGCAAGCCAATCATAGTCTTTGGAATTTCCATTCAGCAGGCCTATAATAGTCTTTGGAATTTCCATTCAGCAAGCCTATCTTAGTCTTTGGAATTTCCATTCAGCAAGCCTATCATAGTCTTTGGAATTTCCTATCATAGTCTTTGGAATTTCCATTCAGCAAGCCTATCATAGTCTTTGGAATTTCCATTCAGCAAGCCTATCATAGTCTTTGGAATTTCCATCCAGCAAGCCTATCATAGTCTTTGGGGAATTTCCATTCAGCAAGCCTATCATAGTCTTTGGAATTTCCATTCAGCAAGCCTATCACAGTCTTTGGAATTTCCATTCAGCAAACCTATCGTAGTCTTGGGAATTTCCATTCAGTAAGCCTATCACATCATAGTCTTGGGAATTTCCATTCAGCAAGCCTATCATAGTCTTGGCAATTTTGTTTTTTACATGGAAAAATCTTGGAAAACTTGGATTTTATTTTGCTGAAAATGAGTGGGAACCCTGTAGATCTAGATTCTACATAGATTTAGATCTCCAGGATGTAAAATTATTATACAAAAATGTACGATTATGGTGATCTAAAATTGATCATAATTTAGAAGCAGAATCTGTGCAACTTCCGCATCATGCTAAACCCATCAAAAATAGGGGAGCTAGAGATCTAGACAGTAGAAAAGCCTCACTGATCTAGAGTAGTAGAATCTTGATCGAGAGATTCTCATACGGTTTCTCATTTCGGAACTCCTCCAATTGTTAGCCGCACCAATACCAACGAGACACTAAATCCCTTACTATACGTAAGTTGGTAGGTAGTGAAACAGGGACGACTTGGCATTCATTGTCATGTATATTATGAATTACAAAATACATGTTTTGTCGAGGTGTCAGAGGAGATCTTGAATCAATGAATGATCTCTAGAACTAGAAGGATTCATGGAATCATGTAGCTTATGGCGTCGTGGTGGGCGGAAGTGAATATGTCGAATCTACTACTACCGATTGTCGTAAACATGTTTTTACCAAAAAAAAATGAAGGCTCCTTTTCAAATTCCATATAACTAGAGAAAACTCTAATGCAAATAATTTAATTTAATGCATAGAAGCATGACCTGATGATAGCTCAAACCATTTCTGAAATCTCAAACAGTTTTGTTGTGTGGTTTGTAAGCTTATTGTGACGACAGCGGGAAACGTTGGGCTATTTGTTTTATCATAGATATGAATATGATATAAAAAGTGTTTTAAATATTAAATTTATCTTTATTTTATTATCTGGACATATATATATTATATATATATATATCCCTTTGAATAAGTTTGAGGCCAGATGTAAAATATAAAGAACATAATACATGAACAACTATTTTCTGAAGACATTATAAAAAGAAAAGAAATCTATCGTTATAATGTATTTGTAATATTAAATGCCGATGAATAAACAGACCAGTTTATCGAGAGACAAAGCAATGTGTTACTAGTGTCAGTGTTATGAGGCGTTGTAGCTGAACCGCATTGTAGTGTGAGTTGGTCATCACGACGACAGTGGTTCGAGCCCCCCCCCCCCTCCCACAGCTGGTGCAGTTGGGGTTTTTTCTTCTTCCCACAACGTTGTATTCTTAGGAAAGATACTTCATTCTGCTTTCCTCACTTGACTCATGTGTGAATGAGTATCCAGCTTTAGGTAGAGAAAGATCTTGTGTGAGTGTTAGTACTGTTAGTATGAAAAACTGAACAGGCTTGTGTACTTATTGCTCCCCCGGGAGTTGAGTTGAATGAAATGTTCTGCTGGGGGATAAATGATGTGCAGTCAGTTGGTGAGTCTGTACTCGTGCAGGGATGGGAACTAAATCCATCTTTATCTTTTGTATCTGTGTGTGCGTGTGTATGTGTATGTGTGTGTGTGTGTGTGTGTGTGTGTGCATGTAGCTATATCCGATGTGTTATCAATAACAACTGTTGTTGTGATAATTTACTTTCCAACATTGTCCTTGCGTGTTATATTGTCACTTATTGTCAGTTTTTTTCTAAAAATGTCATCGTAAGAACTTTAAACAAAAGGTAGTGTAGTGTAATCTAGTGCTAAATACCTTAACTGGATTTTTGTTTTGTGAGCACGACTGTATTGTTGTGAGGTCACACTTGTCGTCATCTACATGATGCTTCGGCCACCTGGGGTGAATTGGATTGGCGCCTGTACATGCACATTGCTACTGTTACTTTCTTCACCCCAGCGTTGAAGAAGACATAATCTAATCCATACGGAAATTGATCATGTCAATGGTCGGTCGCCTGACGATTCAAGACACACTGTGCTAGTGAGTGGCGAGTAGGGGTCCGGACAGAGCAGTAGAATACTATTACTACTACTATTACTGCAGCTTCTGCTGTTGCTACTGCTATTACTACCACTATCACTATGACTACTACTACTACTACTGCTACTACTACTACTAGAGCTACTACTACTACTACTGCTATTACTACTACTACTACTACTACTACTACTACTACTACTACTACTACTACTACTACTACTAGTACTACTACTACTGCTGCTACTACTACTGCTACTATGCTACTATTACTACTAATACTACTACTACTACTACTACTACTACTACTACTACTACAACGACGACTACTAGTACTGCTACTACTACTACTACTACTACTACTACTACTACTACTACTACTACTACTACTACTACTACTACTACTACTACTACGACGACTACTAGTACTGCTACTACTACTACTACTACTACTACTACTACTACTACTACTACTACTAGTACAGCTACTACTATTACTACTACTACTACTACTAGCTACTACTACTACTACTACTACTACTACTACTACTACTACTACTACTACTACTACTACTACTACTACTACTACTACTACTACTACTACTACTACTACTACTACTACTACTACTACTACTACTACTACTACTACTACTACTACTACTATACAGTCCCACTCCAATAAGTAGGTATCAAATTCCTATCCAATAACTGAGTATCAAATTCCTATCCAATAACCGAAAATCAAGTCCACCTCCAAAAAACCGGGTATCAATTCCTATCCAAAAAACCGAGTATAAAATCCCTATCCAAAAATAACCGGGTATCAAATCCCTATCCAACAACCGGGTATAACATCCCTATACAAAAACCGGGTATCAAATCCCTATACAACAACCGGGTATAAATCCCTATACAAAAACCGGTATCAAATCCCTATACAACAACCGGGTATCAAATCCCTATACAATAACCGGGTATCAAATCCCTATCCAACAACCGGGTAAATCAAATCAAATCCCTATACAACAACCGGGTATCAAATCCTTATCCAACAAACGGTATCAAATCCCTATCCAACAACCGGTATCAAATCCCTATCCAACAACCGGGTATCAAATCCCTATCCAATAACCGGGTATCAAATCCCTATCCAATAACCGGGTATCAAATCCCTATCCAACAACCGGTATCAAATCCTTATCCAATAATCTGGGTATCAAATCCCTATCCAATAACCGGGTATCAAATCCTTATCCAACAACCGGGTATCAAAATCCTTATCCAATAAAAACGGGTATCAAATCCAATAACCGGGTATATCCAAATAACCGGGTATCAAATCCTTATCCAATAACCGGGTATCAAATCCTTATCCAATAACCGGGTATCAAATCCTTATCCAACAACCGGGTATCAAATCCTTATCCAATAACCGGGTATCAAATCCTTATCCAACAACCGGGTATTAACATCCCTATCCAATAACCGGGTATCAAATCCTTATCAAAAATCGGGTGTAAAATCCCTCCATACAAATCCTTATCCAACAAACGGGTATAAAATCTATCCCTCCCTATCCAACAACCGGGTTTAACATCCCTATACAATAACTGGGTATAACATCCCTATCCAACAACCGGGTATAACATCCCTATACAACAACCGGGTATAACATCCCTATACAACAACCGGGTATAACATCCCTATACAACAACCGGGTATAAAATCCCTATACAACAACTGGGTATAACATCCCTATACAACAACCGGGTATAACATCCCTATACAAAAACAGAATATAACATCCCTATACAAGAACCGGGTATAACATCCCTATACAATAACCGGGTATAACATCCCTATACAATAACTGGGTATAACATCCCTATACAACAACCGGGTATAACATCCCTATACAACAACCGGGTATAACATCCCTATACAACAACTGGGTATAACATCCCTATACAACAACCGGGTATAACATCCCTATACAATAACTGGGTATAACATCCCTATACAACAACCGGGTATAACATCCCTATACAATAACCAGGTATAAATCCCTATACAATAATTGGGTATAACATCCCTATACAACAACCGGATATAACATCCATATCCAATAACTGGGTATAACATCCCTATCCAACAACCGGGTATAACATCCCTATACAATAACTGGGTATAACATCCCTATACAATAACTGGGTATAACATCCCTATCCAACAACCGAATATAACATCCCTATCCAACAACCGGGTATTTAATCCCTATACAATAACCGAGTATCAAATCCCTATCCAAAAACAGAATATCATATCCCTATCCAATAACCGGGTATCAAATCCCTATCCAATAACCGAATATCAAATCCCTATCCAATAAACGAGTATCAAATCCCTATACAATAACCGAATATCAAATCCCTATACAATAACCGAGTACCAAGTCCCTATCCAATAACCGAGTACCAAGTCCCTGTCCAATAACCGAATATCAAATTCCTATACAACAACCGGGTATCAAGTCCCTATCCAACAGCCGGGTATCAAATCCCTATCCAATAACCGAATAGCAAGTCCTTATCCAATAACCGAATATCAAATCCCTATACAATAATCGAGTATACATCCATAACCGAGTATCAAATCCCTATCCAATAACCGAGTATCAAATCCCTATCCAATAACCGAGTATCAAATCCCTATCCAATAACCGAATATCAAATCCTATCCAATAACCGAGTATCAAATCCCTATCCAAAACCGAATATCAAATCCCTATACAATAACCGAGTACCAAGTCCCTATCCAATAACCGAGTACCAAGTCCCTATCCAATAACCGAGTACCAAGTCCCTATCCAATAACCGAGTATCACATTCCTATACAATAACCGAATATCAAATCCCTATCCAAAGCCGGGTATCGAATCCCTATGCAAAAAACCCGGTATCAAATCCCTATCCAATAACCGAATATCAAATCCCTATCCAATAACCGAATATCAAATCCCTATCCAAAAACCGAATATCAAATCCCTATCCAATAACCGAGTATCAAATCCCTATCCAATAACCGAGTATCAAATCCCTATCCAATAACTGAGTACCAAGTCCCTATCCAATAACCGAGTACCAAGTCCCTATGCAATGACCGAGTACCAAGTCCTTATCCAAAAATCGAGTACCAAGTCCTATCTAATAACCGAGTATCAAATCCCTTTCCAATAACCGAGTATCAAATCCAGTATCCAAAAACCGGGTATCAAATCCCTATCCAATAACCGAATATCAAATCCTTATCCAATAACCGAGTATCAAATCCTTATCCAATAACCGGGTATCAAATCCCTATACAACAACCGGGTATCAAATCCCTATACAATAACCGAATATAAAATCCCTATCCAATAACCGGGTATCAAATCCCTATACAATAACCGAATATCAAATCCCTATCCAATAACCGAGTATCAAATCCCTATCCAAAACCGAATATCAAATCCCTATCCAATAACCGGGTATCAAATCCCTATACAATAACCGAATGTCAAATCCCTATACAACAACCGGGTATCAAATCCGTATACAATAACCGAATATCAAATCCTATCCAATAACCGAGTATCAAATCCCTACCCAATAACCGAGTATCAAATCCCTACCCAATAACCGAATATCAAATCCCTATCCAATAACCGAGTATCAAATCCCCTTCCAATAACCGAGTATCAAATCCCTATACAATAACCGAATATCAAGTCCCTATCCAATAACCGAGTATCAAATCCATATACAATAACCCAATATCAAATCCCTATCCAATAACCGAGTATCAAATCCCTAAACAATAACCGAATATCAAATCCCTATACAATAACCTGAGTACCAAGTCCCTATCCAATAACCGAGTACCAAGTCCCTATCCAATAACCGAGTACCAAGTCCCTATCCAATAACCGAGTATCACATTCCTATACAATAACCGATTATCAAATCCCTATCCAATTATTACCGGGTATCGAATCCCTATTATTAAAAACCCGGTATCAAATCCCTATCCAATAACCGAATATCAAATCCCTATCCAATAACCGAGTATCAAATCCCTTATCCAAAAACCGGGTATCAAATCCCTATACAACAACCGTGTATCAAATCCCTATACAATAACCGAATATCAAATCCCTATCCAATAACTGGGTATCAAATCCCTACCCAATAACCGAGTATCAAATCCCTATCCAATAACCGAATATCATATCCCTATCCAATAACCGGGTATCAAATCCCTATCCAATAACCGAGTATCAAATCCCTATACAATAACCGAATATCAAATCCCTATCCAATAACCGAGTATCAAATCCCTATACAATAACCGAATATCAAATCCTATCCAATAACCGAGTATCAAATCCTATACAATAACCGAATATCAAATCCCTATACAATAACCGAGTACCAAGTCCCTATCCAATAACCGAGTACCAAGTCCCTATCCAATAACCAAGTCCATCACATTCCTATACAATAACCGAATATCAAATCCCTATCCAAAACCGGGTATCAATCCCTATGCCCCCCGGTATCAAATCCCTATCCAATAACCGAATATCAAATCCCTATCCAATAACCGGGTATCAAATCCCTATCCAAAAACCGAGTATCAAATCCCTATCCGATAACTGAGTACCAAGTCCCTATCCAATAACCGAGTACCAAGTCTCTATGCAACGACCGAGTACCAAGTCCTTATCCAAAAAAGTCGAGTACCAAGTCCCTATCTAATAACCGAGTATCAAATCCTTTCCAATAACCGAGTATCAAATCCCTTTCCAATAACCGAGTATCAAATCCGTATCCAAAAACCGGGTATCAAATCCGTATCCAATAACCGAGTATCAAATCCCTATCCAAAAACCGGGTATCAAATCCGTATCCAATAACCGAGTATCAAATCCCTATCGAATAACCGAGTATCAAGTCCCCTTCCAATAACCGAGTATCAAATCCCTATCCAATAACCGAGTATCAAGTCCCTATCCAATAACCGAGTATCAAGTCCCTTCCAATAAGCGAATTTCAAAATACTCTGACGTCACGCGGTGCACGTGTCGCTCACAACATTAATAAACAATAACGGGATTACCGTTACTCTGTCTCAACTGTCTCTCAGTCTGTCAAGTCAGTAATGGCGCTGACCGCGAGGCCAGGCACGAGAGATGCTGTCATGTCTGTGCTTGAACACAAGATAGTGGGAGAAGTTATGACGACTTTATTATTATTATTATTATTATTATTATTATTATTATTATTATTATTATTATTATTATTATTATTATTATTATTATTATTATTATTATTATTATTATTATCATTATTAATTATTTTCATGATTATTCTTGCTATGCAATTTGCGCTATTTCTGATATTACATTATGTTCTTTTTTAGTTGTTTACCTCTAATTGCAATATTTTATATCATTTTACTGTGTACGCAAAGATAAAATTAAAAGGACAGAATAACGAACACAAAAATAATAATAACAGGAGAACGATAATGAGACGATGAACTAGAAATCTCTATCTATTTCACTTTCTTCTCCATCTGTCACTCCTTCTCTCTCTCTCTCTCTCTCTCTCTCTCTCTCTCTCTCTCTCTCTCTCTCTCTCTCTCTCTCTCTCTCTCTCTCTCTCTCTCTCTCTCTCTCTGTCTCTCTCTCTCTCTCTCTCTGTCTGTCTGTCTCTCTCTGTCTCTCTCTCTCTCTGTCTGTCTCTCTCTCTCTCTCTCTCTCTCTCTCTCTCTCTCTCTCTCTCTCTCTCTCTCTCTCTCTCTCTCTCTCTCTCTCTCTCGCTCTCTCTCTCTGTCTCTCTCTCTCTCTCTCTCTCTCTCTCTCTCTCTCTCTCTCTCTCTCATCTTCTCTCTCTCTCTCTCTCTCTCTCTCTCTCTCTCTCTCTCTCTCTCTCTCTCTCTCTCTCTCTCTCTCTTTCTCTCTATCTCTCTCTCTCTGTCTCTCTCTCTCTCTGTCTCTGTCTCTCTGTCTCTCTCTCTCTCTCTCTCTGTCTCTCTCTCTCTCTCTCTCTCTCTCTCTCTCTCTCTCTCTCTCTCTCTCTCTCTCTCTCTCTCTCTCTCTCTCTCTCTCTCTCTCTCTCTCTCTCTCTCTCTCTCTCTCTCTCTCTCTCTCTCTCTCTCTCTCTCTCTCTCTCTCTCTCTCTCTCTCTCTCTCTCTCTCTCTCTCTCTCTCTCTCTCTCTCTCTCTCTCTCTCTCTTATTTGTCTGTGAATCTCTCTTTCTGTCTCAACTCAGAATCTGTCTCTATTGTCTGTTTGTCTGTCTGTCTGTCTGTCTCTCTCTCTCTTTCTCTTTTACTCTCAATCTTTTCTTTTCCAACTCTGAACTACTCAATAGGTTACTCTCTGTTTGTCTGTCTCTCTCTCTCTACTCTATTCTCTACTTGGGTTAGGCTCTGTTTCATTGCATATCTAATGACAGGAAGTGAAGGAATGACTAGCAATAACAATAAAAAGTGTCTGTCTGTCTGTGTCTCTGTCTGGTCTGTCTGTCTGTCTTTTTCTCTGTCAATTAGAATACTGATTTGTCTCTCTCTGTTTATTCTGTCTGTCTGTCTGTCTCTCGATTTAAAATCTCTCTCTCTCTCTCTATGACGGTTGTCTCTGTCTCTCTTTCTCAAATTTAGAGCGATCAAATTCTCTCTCTCTACTCTTCTCTTTTATATCTCTCTCTCTCTATCTATTATCTGTCTCTCATGCCTGTAGGCAATGATCTTATCTTTCTGGTTTCTCTTCTCGGTCAAATTTTTTTTTTGTACAGTTATATATATATATACTCAATAGGTTACTGGGTACAGGATGATACCAAGTATTGGTACAGTATTCGATTCTTAGGTTAGGATTTTCATTTCAGATCTAATGACCAGAAATGAAGGAATGAGTAAACATAACAATAACAAGTTTCGTTGATCGCAAGTCAATCTTTTTCCAATCACTTGAAATACTGATTTGATCCAAGAATTCATTCACTTAGAACCTAATTGGCTATTTGAAATCTACATGTGAAACATGGAGGTTATGGGTGTAGTGGTTCATGGGTGCGGTGGTTCCTGGGGTATAACTTATAAGCGGTCAAATTGAGGGATGTTCAGCTTTATATAATACAAGCGTGCCCGTCGACAATGATGCTTATGACTACTCTCTGTTTGTTTTCAACGATGAACCACTCAATAGGTTACTGGGTGCAGGGGATATCAAGTACCTGTGTAGTTGATACTTAGGTTAGGCGGGCTTTTCATTACATAAACAATGACCGGAAATGAAGGAATGAGTAACAATAACAAAAAACGTTTCGTGGATTGCAGGCAAAGCATTCTTTTCCCAATAAATCAAACTACTGATTTGATCCAAGGGCGTATTGTCTTAGAACCTAATGATGGCTATCTAAAATCTACCTGTGAAATATGGAGGTTGTGGGTGCAGTGGTTCCTGGGCTATAACTTAGCGGTCAAAATTCGAGACGTACGGTTTTGTAATGATAACAAGCAAAGTTACAACCCAGGGTAAAACCCAGTACGATTATTAGATCAGATTATTATTTGATAATATTTGATATTGAGATTAATCATGTCAACGTGATAGGTGGGTCTACTAAATATTCAAACTTTTTATCAAGCTGTTCAAAATGGCTGGCTATCTGAATGAAAATAATACTTACAAAGACGATGGAACAATGTAGTTTACATTAATTCAACTTCACTTTCGGCAGAACATCAATCTTCCCTAACAAATACGATCTGGGTTTGATCTAAAGCCTACATGTAAAGTATGGTTATACTTAGTGGTTTATCAACAGGGCACCTGGCGAACAAAGATCGACCATAATTATGTGTATATAGATACAAGTATGTCGGTGCTCACCTTAGGACCCGGCCTGCTTAAGAACACGGTTTTTTTTGTCCCCCGACGACCCGGTTCTTAGGCGGACACCACTGTAGCTAGGCGTTCATTACATGTTTAGATCTAGATTTAGAATTAGATCTCATCTAGATCCGTCTAATCATAGTAGATAGTTATTTAGATATAGATCAAGATTATTTCGTCGACATATTATATGTATTCTAAATAGATCTGATTCTAGCTCTAGATCTAGATCTAGATCTAGAACTAAGAATTTTAAAAAAGAAGATAGATATAGATCTAGATCTAGATCTAGAATCTACATCTGGATTATTTAAAAAAACTCGAGTCTTAAATCTGGTTAGATTCTAGATTTATAGATCTAGATCTAGGTCTGGGCATAAAAATAATTGTTTACAGAATCTAACTTAAGATCTAGATCTAGATCTAGATCTAGATTTAAATTAAATTTTAATTTTAAAATCCTAAACCTTGAAGAACGTTAAGTCAATTCGGAATCAAGAATCTTCTAATCTATCAATACTATCATACTAGAGCTAGCTCTAGCCCATTTAAGTTAGATCGATTTATTGTAGATTCTCATACCGGTTGCTCAGTTTGAAACTCTTCCTTCGTGTTAAGTTGTAAAACTTACCATTATGACACTAAATCAGTGTCTTGGCAGGTGGAAATCGGAAGTGAACGAATGTACTGCCGATTGTCGTAAACAGGTTTTACCGAAAAAATGTCATTTGCAAATACAATTCATTGAAAGAAAACACTAATTCAAATGATTTTATGCCTAGAACACGAACTGATGTGAGCCAAAACCACTTGTGAATTTTCAGCCCGTTTTGTTGTGTGTTTTGGGAGCCTATTCGGACTGTGTGAAACGCTATGTCTCAAAGTTCTTGATTGTATAGGTTTAGACATAATATGACAGTGTTTTGAATCATGTCAAATCAATATATTGGAGATTGTTGAAAAGAAATTTTATTTTTACTCTGTCACTACAACAATAACAACGCAAAACGAGTAAAACTACTCATGACACAAAACTCAAGTGAGTAACTCAACAACAATAACAACAACAACAATGACACAAAACCTCATGTGAGTAACTCAACTACAATAACAACAACAACAACAACAATGACACAAAACAAGTGTAACAACAACAACAACAACAACAATGACACAAAACCTCAAGTGAGTAACTCAACTACAACTACAACAACAACAATAACAACAATGACAAGAACAATGACACAAAACCTCATGTGAGTAACTCAACTACAACAACAACAACGACACAAAACCTCGTGTGAGTAACAACTACAACAACAACAACGACACAAAACCTCATGTGAGTAACTCAACTACAACAACAACGACACAAAACCTCATGTGAGTAACTCAACTACAACATCTGCAACAACGACTGTCTGCAACATCGATTCTTGTAGTCCATGGGCGTCACTGACAGGTCCGACTTCTTCACTATTATTATCACTATTTCAAGTGACTTTAATCTTGTTGTTTCTTCGCTATCTAAATTGAGCACGAGATTACCGAGTAAGGTGGACGCAGTGCATTGCAAAAACCCAAAGAAGACAGGCAAAGCAATTCTCTAACATAAGTCAAAGTGCCGATTAGGGAATGCCAGTACCGATGTCAGGATAGTAGTAAGTTGATAATCAAGCAGACAGCACCCCCAACCCCCAACCCCCCCCCCGGCCCAGTGATTAAACAAAAGACCAATTTAATGAACAGGAAATATTTACGTAAGCAAATGAGGGTCAAGATCAAGAATAGAAATTATACGGTAGTAGTCCTAGTAGTAGTACTGATAGTAGCAGTAGTAGTAGTAGTAGTAGTAGTAGTAGTAGTAGTAGTAGTAGTAGTAGTAGTAGTAGTAGTAGCAGCAGCAGCAGCAGCAGTAGTAGTAGTGGTAGTAGTAGTAGCAGTAGTAATAGTAATAGCAGCAGCAGCAGGTAGCACTACTAGTAGCAGTAGTAGTAAGTAGTAGTAGTAGTAGTAGTAGTAGTAGTAGTAGTAGTAGTAGTAGTAGTAGTAGTAGTAGTAGTAGTAGTAGTAGTAGTAGTAGTAGTAGTAGTAGTAGTAGTAGTAGCTTTGTTGTTCTTAATCTGAAGCAATTATTTAAACGTGCCTACATTAATTTAGTGACACTGGAGTGAACCAGATCTATATCATTTTTCTTGCTGACAATAAAAGGAACCCTCTCTCCTTCTCTGCTCTGCGTCTACTCTCGTTCTGGTTCTACACAGCTCTGAAAATCGATCGTTCCATCCATCTCTCACTCTCATTATTTCCCTCTAGTCGTTGATGGTTGGTCATCTAGGAACGAGACCGTCGATGACAGCAGACGGAATTCCATCAAGACACTGACGCGTGGATTGTGGGGTGGTTGTACGAGACAACGTCGTCGTGACGTCACAGATTCAGCACCAGGGGTTAACTTTACCCGTGCCGTCTGCGGTTTTAATTGTCTATTTATAGACGAACACGATGAAGCTCTCGTGTTTCCGATGACGTCTGCCGAGGCGTATGATCAACGGCTCATGATGAGAAGCTTCCATTGGGTTTCCCCGGTCACGTGACTGTCATAAGCCTGCGAAGTCGCGTGCCTTGTCAGCTCGTTGTTGGAGCTGTTTCAAGGTTATATCTCCTTATATAGAAGTTGTCACAACACGACGAGAGGGAGGGGATCGGCGTGAGGCGTAAACTCGTTAGAGATGTCGGGGAAAATAACCATCTCCTCAGTCTCTGCTGGGACGAAAATCAAGCTGAAAAAAAAACCCAACAGACCACAACTAATGAAAATAAAAACAATATGTTGGGAAATACTGAAGATTCGACTCTCTGGAACGGTGTGATCCCACGCTTACAACAGACTTCCCTCTCCTCGCTTTCTCTCTTTCTGTGTCTCTCTTCTCATTTCTTCACCCCCTACCCAATCTTGCCCAAGTTTTACTCTCATAATAATCTGTCGACGCGTGCCCAACCCATCCTTATATTTGGGCTTTCCTACAATATATTTTAATCCCCCGAAGCATATCACAATCCCTTTCATTCAAAGCCGTATTTCCCCATCTCTGCCTGCCCCCCCCCCCCCCCCCTAACCATCAGCCCCACGCCCCACACATATACCCTTTCCCCACTTCCCACTTTCTACTGGCTTGCCATTTTGGTCAAATTTAGTATAAAATGTTCCATCCATCGCTGTTAGTGCTAGAAAAGTGCTGGATTTCATTCATGCCTTGACCTGTGTGGTTGTGGTTGCCGTAGTTGTTGTAGTTCCGCACGGAGTTTGTATATTGCATTTCCATTCAACCACAAGATAAGAACATAGAGATAGTGACACATAGATCTTCTAGATTTTTATCTCGATTTTATAATTACATATATTACATTGTGTTATTTTGTCCAGTTTACTATTTCAACTCACAAAATAAGAATGAATACCTTATACTAAGACTATTATCGATTTTATTCGTGTAAGCTATAATATTAAGATTATATTTATCTATTTTTAAAAAAAACCTCTTTTAATTCGTTATTAAGCTTTTATTATTTTATTTTATTTTACTTTGTTTTTGACGTTATATTATGTGGGTAAATCTATATGTACATAATAATGGATCTAGAGTATAGACGATTTGAACAAAGATTCATTACATTCTAGGTCTGTTGATTATTTTATTGGTTGACTGCATTACCTTTGAGCTCTGAAACAGATAGTGAGAACGATCTGCGTTTAATACATGCCACATTGTTTTAGATTTGGATATGGAGAACTAAAAACACAATGATATTTATATCAAAACACCAAATGTTGTCTGTACATTGTATTACAGACACAGTTTGAGAACACTACCAACCGATTACGAGAGCAACACATTAGGCTTTCTTGGCATCTTAGCCATACGTGCAGATCTAATCCTTCAGTGTGTAGAGTTACGTCACAGTGTGAGACGGACTTCAGATATACGGTTTTAAAACAGACACATTGCATCAAATTTAAACTTCCCACGTTTTCTTACCAGCCATAACAGCTAGATCTATCTTTAGTTACAAATGCTAACTCACTCATTTACTGTGCGCTATTGATTTCCTTGATCCACCATACACGGTGATACATGTATTGGAATATAGAATGTCATTTTAATGTTTCAATCAGTTATTGGGATCTTTCACGTCAACGAAAGGAGTGTAGATCTAGATTGAGACATTCTCTGAATATATCCGTATTCTTACTTCTGTTTATCATGAAATAGGCGTAGATTTAGATTGAGACATTCTCTGAATATATTCGTATTCTTACTTCTGTTCATCATCAGAGAGCCGTAGATTTAGATTGAGATATTCTTCTGAATATATGCAGATTATCCGTATTCTTACTTCTGTTTATCATCATCAAAGGGCCGTAGATTTAGATTGAGACATTCTCTGAATATATTCGTATTCTTACGTCTGTTCATCATCAGAGGGCCGTAAATTTAGATTGAGACATTCTCTGAATATATTCGTATTCTTACGTCTGTTCATCACCAGAGGGCCGTAGATTTAGATTGAGATATTCTCTGAATATATCCAGATTCTTACTTCTGTTCATCATCAAAGGGCCGTAGATTTAGATTGAGACAGTCTCTGAATATATTCGTCTTCTTATGTCTGTTCGTCATCAGAGGGCCGTAGATTTAGATTGAGATATTCTCTGAATATATTCGTATTCTTACGTCTGTTCATCATCAGAGGGCCGTAGATTTAGATTGAGACGTTCTCTGAATGTATGCGTATTCTTACGTCTGTTCATCATCAGAGGGCCATAGATTTAGATTGAGACATTCTCTGAATATATTCGTATTCTTACTTCTATTCATCATCAGAGGGCCGTAAATTTAGATTGAGATATTCTCTGAATATATCCAGATTCTTACTTCTGTTCATCATCAAAGGGGCGTAGATTTAGAATGAGACATTCTCTGAATATATCCGTATTCTTACGTCTGTTCATCATCGGAGGGCCGTAGATTTAGATTGAGACATTCTGAATATACCGGATTCTTACCTCTCTTACCCAAACCTTAACTCTCTCTGTCACACTCTGTACCAGGAAGCACATAATGCCTGGATTCTTACATGTCCATCATCAAAGGGCTGTAGATTTAGATTTGATCTACCTTAATCTAACAAGGAGGAAGGAGAACAGACGGGGATTTTTAATGAAACAAAAGTATCTTTATCTGTGCAAATATGCGAATATATATATACACATTAAATATATACATATATACATATATATATATATATATATATATATATATATATATATATATATATATATATATATATATATATATATATATATATATATATATATATATATATATTATGTATATGGTTTGTATTCAAATCAAATAAATTTATAGTACATTTATTCCCGAATACAAATTATATAGTCCCGGATATATATAAATTATATATATATATATATATATATATATATATATATATATAGATATATATATATATGCAACCATAAATTTACACTTAGATTTCCATTATTAAAAACAAATGAAACATTGAACTATACAATATTACATTGTCGCCAAGTAAACATAATATATCCATAAACATATACATATATACACCTACATACATTATACATAAATTCATGCACACATACATACACACATACACACATACACACATACATACATACATACATACATACATACATACATACACACACACACATACATAATAAATACATACATACATACATACATACACACATACATACATACACACATACATACATACACACATACACAAATACATCCATACACACATATACACATACATATACATACATACATGCATACATACATACATACATACATACATACATACATACATCCATACATACATACATACATACATACATACATACATACATACATACATACATACATACATATAAAATGATATTACAAAGTGCCTGTGGATCTATTAAGATCTCCACTATTTTAATATAGTAATTGTGACGGTCATTTAGATAATTTGTTAAGTTTGTATATTTTTATCTGATCGAGAGGAAATTTGACATTCAAACAAAATGAAATTCATCTTCGATGCAAATTTGAGGAATATTTCTTCATAATTCGATACATAATTCGATTTGTAAGACAGTTCAATTAATTTGATGTTATTTCCCAACAAAAGGAATGAAATGCATATAAGCATATTATAAGCTTTTGATCTCTTTAAGTCTCTGTCCTGTCTTTTATGCCAAATCTTGTATTCTATTTAATTTTTACTTGAAGCAATACGCTTAAAGCGACAAAGCTGTTGAAATCATTGATAATTCTGAAGCCAGTTATCGTTTTAAAGACGAAATTGATCCTCAGATTCAGGTACGTGTGTGAACAACACCTGTCAAATGCAGACGTTGTATGTTTATTCTAAAAACTATTATAAGTATATGATATATAAGTAGTGATAATAATAATACCGTGTTGGCCAGCTTAATGCTCAAGCGTTGAGATGATTGAGACGAACTAAAAAGATAATTTTGAAATGACTTACTTGACTTTTTCCTCTTCGTTACATCTATAACATAAGCCTGCGCAACACTTCTCCATTTCACCAAATTTAGGGGGCTTACTAGAATCTTTGATCTCACCCTGTTATGTGCCACTGATCTCAACTAGGCCCCCGAAGAACCTGATGCTTTTGCCTCCTCTTCAACAGATCTCTTCCACGTCTTTTTTAAAATCTGTTATCTTTTCTCTTTCATTGTGGGTTCCAGTCGAGCGACCGTCTGATGAAGGTGTTCTGTAGCTTCACCAATGTGTGTCCACTTTATCAATATGTGTCCGTTTTATCAATGTGTGTCCACTTTATCAATGTGTGTCCACTTTATCAATGTGTGTCTGATAAATCAATGTGTGTCTGCTTTATCAATATGTGTCCGCTTTACCAATGTGTGTCCACGTTATCAATGTGTGTCTATTTTATCAATGTGTGTCCACTTTATCAATGTGTGTCCACTTTATCAATGTGTGTCTGATAAATCAATGTGTGTCTGCTTTATCAATATGTGTCCGCTTTACCAATGTGTGTCCACTTTACCAATGTGTGTCCACTTTATCAATGCGTGTCCACTTTACCAATGTGTCCACTTTACCAATGTGTGTTCACTTTATCAATGTGTGACCACTTTACCAATGTGTGTCCACTTTACCAATGTGTGTCCACTTTATCAATGTGTGTCCACTTTATCAATGTGTGTCCACTTTACCAATGTGTGTCCACTTTATCAATGTGTGTCCACTTTACTTTACTTTATCAATGTGTGTCCACTTTATCAATGCGTGTCCACTTTATCAATGTGTGTCCACTTTATCAATGTGTGTCCTTTACTTTATCAATGTGTGTCCACTTTATCAATGTGTGTCCACTTTATCAATGTGTGTCCACTTTATCAATGTGTGTCCACTTTATCAATGCGTGTCCACTTTATCAATGTGTCCACTTTATCAATGCGTGTCCGCTTTATCAATGTGTGTCCACTTTATCAATATGTGTCCACTTTATCAATGTGTGTCGACTTTATCAATGTGTGTCCACTTTATCAATGTGTGTCTGATAAATCAATGCGTGTCCGCTTTATCAATGTGTGTCCACTTTATCAATGTGTGTCCGCTTTATCAATGTGTGTCCACTTTATCAATGTGTGTCCACTTTATCAATGCGTGTCCGCTTTATCAATGTGTGTCCACTTTATCAATGTGTGTCCATTTACCAATGTCTATCCCACTTTACCAATTTCCACTATCCACTTTACCAATGTCTATCCCATTTTACCAATTTCTATCCACTTTACCAATGTCTATCCGTCCACTTTACCAATGTCTATCCACTTTACCAATTTCTATCCACTTTACCAATGTCTATCCACTTTATCAATTTCTATCCGCTTTACCAATGTGTCTATCAATCAATGCGTGTCCGCTTTACCAATGTCTATCCACTTTACCAATTTCTATCCACTTTACCAATGTCTATCCACTTTACCAATTTCTATCCACTTTACCAATGTTTATCCACTTTACCAATTTCTATCCACTTTACCAATTTCAATTTCTATCCACTTTACCAATGTGTGTCCACTTTATCAATGCGTGTCCACTTTACCAATGTCTATCCACTTTACCAATGTCTATCCACTTTATCAATGCGTGTCCACTTTATCAATGCGTGTCCACTTTACCAATGTCTATCCACTTTACCAATGTCTATCCATAAATCAATGTGTTATCCGCTTTACCACTTTATCAATCCGTGTGTCTGATTATCAATGTGTGTCTAAACCAATGTCTATAAAAATCAATAAATCAATGCGTGTCCGATAAATCAATGCGTGTCCGCTTTATCAATGTGTGTCCGCTTTATCAATGTGTGTCCGATAAATCAATGTGTGTCTGATAAATCAATGTGTGTCTGATAAATCAATGTGTGTCTGATAAATCAATGTGTGTCTGATAAATCAATGTGTGTCTGATAAATCAATGTGTGTCTGATAAATCAATGTGTGTCTGATAAATCAATGTGTGTCCGATAAATCAATGTGTCCGATAAATCAATGTGTGTCTGATAAATCAATGTGTGTCTGATAAATCAATGTGTGTCTGATAAATCAATGTGTGTCTGATAAATCAATGTGTGTCTGATAAATCAATGTGTGTCTGATAAATCAATGTGTGTCTGATAAATCAATGTGTGTCTGATAAATCAATGTGTGTCTGCACTTCATCAATGTGTGTCTGCACTTCATCAATGTGTGTCTGCACTTCATCAATGTGTGTCTGCACTTCATCAATGTGTGTCCGATCCAACCCACTCTGGTTGATCGGATTCTGTTTTGCCTTTTTTCTGTATTTTTTCTGGCCATCGGATCTTAAGGATATACCGTAGACACTTGCTGATGAAGGTCTGGGGTTTTGTGCTATTTGTCTTGGTCACACGCTGTGGTTCTGAGCCATAGAAGAGGATGGATTTCACATTTGTATTAAAAATACGAATCTTGTTGTGCAGGGAGACTGATTGTGGCTTCCAAGTGGGTCGGAGGGCATTAAAAGCAATCTCGCTTTGTTGATGCTATTTTTTTTACACCTTCATCAGTTTCTTTAGTGAACACACTTCCCAGGTTGGTACATTTTTCTGTTTCTTTGATG
>JAXRKP010000167.1:462348-467551 GCA_037039925.1 Doris montereyensis | reverse complement strand
TATAATGCATAGTAACACTTTACATTTGGGCATATGGTCATATAGATAAACAAATAAACAGCCAATTAAATATATGTTACAATTTGTATCATTACTATTAGCCGTGCCTACGATGTCTTTGATTTGACGTACGATGAAAGGCAAGTGTTTCTGGTGCCGATGCAGTGCTTTGTTTGTAATTTGCTTGTTTTGTTTTAATGGTGAGTTTCTTCCCCCCTCTTTTTCTTATGGTTGTGCCTTTTACTACTTGCGTGGTGTGCGTGTGTGTGTGTGTATGTGTGTGTACGTGTGTGTGTACGTGTGTTTGTGTACGTGTGTCTGTGTATGTGTGTATGTATGAGTGTGTGTATGTGAATGTGTGTGTATATGTGTGTGTTGTTGTGGTTATTTATATTTTGGTTGTCTTCTAAACTTCAGCTTTACGCTGATTTTAATGTTAATGTTTTGAGAGACAATATCTTGTAAGTAAACTATTGAAACAAAGCAGCCAGCTGCATACTCAAGGCTTTATAACATAGTTGACTGAACAGCACCAGACAAATCAATTATTCATTTGAAGAACGTCTTGAAGGGACGATAGATTTGGCATGACTGCTAGCAGTTTATGTACCCTTTATTTCTTTAGGTTGTGTTTTGTTTTTGGTTTTTGGTTTTTTTCCTTTACCATTGTAATTGTATCGACGTAGTTGATGTATACCCTTAAATACTGGATTGATTCCCTCTCTACGTATCCTTTAAATGTGTATCACATTGACTATGAAAAGAGATATATTATGATTATAGCCAACTCAGATCATCAAAAGTGGCAGAGGGAAACTGATCTTTTCTGAATGTTTTATGAAAAAAGACCTAAGAAAACTAAACGAAAACTTAGGGTAACTTAAAGTCAAACAGAGAAATGATATTGACTGACTTATGTATTCTATGTAATCCATCTGAAAAAGATGAGAACAAATAAAATTGTCCAAAAAGAGATATTTCTTATACGTCACATTATGTTCATTTTTCATCCTCCCATTCTTTCATTGTTATCACCATTTCGTGATGTCAATACAAAAACATACAAAAGAGAAATGTCCACTTCATAGCACGTAGTATACATACGGGCGGTTGGATGTGGGCTTCTGGTGAGTCCTAAATTTCTTCCTTTCATTCTATTACTTCTCGTTCATCTTGCTCATTCCTCTTAATTCACCCTGAGATCACCGCAAAGGTGGATAGAACAATTTCAAGAAATATAGTATATGCAGCTTCTACGCAGAATCAAAGAATAAAGATGATGAAACTCGTCTCTCCTGTACATAGAATTTTTAAAGCTTGAAGTGTGATTTCAATCACAATATATATTTTCTGCATGACGCTGGAATTACATGATCTATAACCCGAGACATTTTTTAAGACGCGATATAACGTTTTCGTCGATGTTGACATTCAAGGGGTAAGGAGATAATTTCAAATTGCTCTTTCGCTGACGCAAACATTTTACCTTTGTAAATTCTGTAGATAAGTGGCTGAATAGCATGTAACGGATCTATTATTTACGATCTCATTATTTTAAACTCGTAATGTGAAGCACACAACTGGTTTGAAACAGCCAACTATCGGAAATCCACTAACATGCTTTGATAATGAGCGAAGTGAGAAAAAAAGGTTTGGCGATGTTGGGTGAGGGTGGGAGGGAATATAAGTAACTGTTTCAACCAAAATCCACTAACATGCTTTGATAATGAGCAAAAATGAGAAGAAAAAGGTTTTTATGATAAGTGGAGTGTTTGGGTGAGGGTGGGAGGGAATATAAGTAACTGTTTCAACCAAAATCCACTAACATGCTTTGATAATGAGGAAAAGGAGAATAAATGATTGGGGAGAGAGGGATGAGAGGGAATGAAATAACTTTGTTCCTCAGTGAAGAGTGAATGTGCGGATGGGTATTTTAGTTGTTTGCATTGGTGTTTTGGTTTGGTAACCCCTATTCCATTCCACTGATCATGCACCTTTGTTGTAATGGAGATAGAGAAATAAACTCAAGTTTCCCATTGGCGCATGGTCATTGCAGTACATGTGCATAATCATGGGGCCACTAGAAGGCTGTCGGACAACATAGACATGCATTGTCAAAGAGCAGAAAGTGTTGCTAAAGAGACTAAGGGCAGAAAGTTAGCCTTTTTTCATTTGATTCGTCCTACCGAGGTCTTGCGACATATTTAGCTCATAAATCTGCGATACAAGACAGAGGTACGCTCACGCTTAACAAGAAATGCATCATCTATTAGGCTACAAATTAATATACAGATTAATTCTTTGAAATAACACGTGAACAATGATCATGTCTTAGTGGAAACACGGCTCATCTTATAATGTATTCAGGAAATAGATCGAAATGTCTCGCATGTTCCGATCCTTGCTATGGAAATCGATGAGATTCTCTACATTTGTTTGCACGGTGTGTTTTTTTTTATACATACGTAGTATACTCGTGAGTCATGATATTTTCACGTCTTTTTTAAAGTTGTTTTTATCATGCTCGTACATGTGATGATGTAAATGTGCATATTCGTTTCTGATTTCAGAGTAAAATTTGTCCCCCACATTTTTTTAATTGAATTGAATTGAACTCATTTTATTACCCACGAAGGGAAATTTGTTTTTGTTACAGTGAGTATATGCAACGTAGAATGTATAAACCACAAATACCATGAAACATTTAATTGTGCATTACGAGTAATTCATTAACTTAGCATAATAATATAACGCAATTATCATAGATCAATATAAACATGACAGTGACAACAACGATGACAGTCATAGATGTGACCATGATAGTTTTGATGAGGATGAATTTACAACGATGACGTTTGATGATGATGATGATGGTGGTGATGGTGATGGTGGTGGTGGTGGTGGTGATGATGGGTGGTGATGACGAAGATGATGAGAGTGGTGATTGTGATTATGATGATGTTGGTGATGATGACGATGATAGTGATAAATCATAATAGGTACTACATTGTCCTTTTACATAATAATATATAATGTGACTTCTTCAGGTAAATTTCTTCTTTTTTTTTTCTTTCAGGTCTGAAAACCATTGTAAATGCATTACTGCGTGCTTTCAAAATGCTTTTTGAGGTGATATTGCTGACATTGTTTTGCCTGATGGTGTTTGCAATGTTTGGGTTACAAGTCTACATGGGAGTATTAAGACAGAAATGTGTACTCGATCCGACTGGCTACACTCAGAACCCATCTCAGACGTGGGATGAGTACTATGCAGAGTGGATCCGAAATTCAGGTGAAGAAATATCATCTTGTGTTCATTCACTTGTGGCAACTGGTTTTCCCATTGATGTTTACAGTTAACGCATTCGCTGACGTGCTATACGCACGCATCATCGTTAGAACACTTATATAATCAGCGTGTAGCGGCAGTAGCAGATTAAATAATTTATTGAATAATGTACAAACCTGCATAATAGGTATGTGAAAATCGTGAGAGTGAAACTTCAGTTATTTCATGAAGTGAATTCACTGGCTTAAATAGAAGATTGATTTCATTGATTTAAAGTATTCTGCTTTTTTATATCACAACGCAACCAACTTCTTATGAACTTTAATAATGCATTTGGTTACGATGGTATGGTGAGGATTACTACAGGTTACATGTTTAATCGTTGATAGGAATATGTCACGATGATCTGTAGTGTCCTCATATGTAACATTGTGTTTCTTTAAAAGGGGTCATAATTTATGAACCGACGGGATAAAGGAATTGATAAAATGTAAATATGTTATGATACTCTCTCTCTCTCTCTCTCTCTCTCTCTCTCTCTCTCTCTCTCTCTCTCTCTCTCTCTCTCTCTCTCTCTCTCTCTCTCTCTCTCTCTCTCTCTCTCTCTCTCTCTCTCTCTCTCTCTCTCTCTCTCTCTGTCTACTCTCTCTTCTCACTCTCTCTCTCTCTCCTCTCCCTCTCTCTCTCTCTCTCTCTCTCTCTCTCTCTCTCTCTCTCTCTCTCTCTCTCTCTCTCTCTCTCTCTCTCTCTCTCTCTCTCTCTCTCTCTCTCTCTCTCTCTCTCTCTCTCTCTCTCTCTCTCTCTCTCTCTCTCTCTCTCTCTCTCTCTCTCTCTCTCTCTCTCTCTCTCTCTCTCTCTCTCTCTCTCTCTCTCTCTCTCTCTCTCTCTCTCTCTCTCTCTCTCTCTCTCTCTCTCTCTCTCTCTCTCTCTCTCTCTCTCTCTCTCTCTCTCTCTCTCTCTCTCTCTCTCTCTCTCTCTCTCTCTCTCTCTCTCTCTCTCTCTCTCTCTCTCTCTCTCTCTCTCTCTCTCTCTCTCTCTCTCTCTCTCTCTCTCTCTCTCTCTCTCTCTCTCTCTCTCTCTCTCTCTCTCTCTCTCTCTCCCTTCTCTCTCTCTCTCTCTCTCTCTCTCTCCTCTTCTCTCTCTCTCTCTCTCTCTCTCTCTCTCTCTCTCTCTCTCTCTCTCTCTCTCTCTCTCTCTCTCTCTCTCTCTCTCTCTCTCTCTCTCTCTCTCTCTCTCTCTCTCTCTCTCTCTCTCTCTCTCTCTCTCTCTCTCTCTCTCTCTCTCTCTCTCTCTCTCTCTCTCTCTCTCTCTCTCTCTCTCTCTCTCTCTCTCTCTCTCTCTTCTCTCTCTCTCTCTCTCTCTCTCTCTCTCTCTCTCTCTCTCTCTCTCTCTCTCTCTCTCTCTCTCTCTCTCTCTCTCTCTCTCTCTCTCTCTCTCTCTCTCTCTCTCTCTCTCTCTCTCTCTCTCTCTCTCTCTCTCTCTCTCTCTCTCTCTCTCTCTTCTCTCTCTCTCTCTCTCTCTCTCTCTCTCTCTCTCTCTCTCTCTCTCTCTCTCTCTCTCTCTCTCTCTCTCTCTCTCTCTCTCTCTCTCTCTCTCTCTCTCTCTCTCTCTCTCTCTCTCTCTCTCTCTCTCTCTCTCTCTCGCTCGCTCGCCTGCCTGCTCGCCCTCTCTCTCTCTCTCTCTCTCTCTCTCTATATATATATATATTATATATTTATATATTATATATATATATATATATATTATAATATATATATATAATATATATATATATATATATATATATATATATATATTTATTTTTTATTTTTTTTATTTTTTTTTTATTTATTTTTTTTTTTAAATATAATATATATATATAATATATATATATATATGTATATATATATATATATATATTTATATACATAATAT
>JAXRKP010000167.1:454848-457348 GCA_037039925.1 Doris montereyensis | reverse complement strand
TCATAATGGCTTTGTTTGATTTGTTTGTTTTTGTCGTTGGTTTGTGGTTGTTTTGTTTTGTTTTGGGGGTGGAAGGGTGTGGTAGTATTTCCTTGTTTAACAGACCTTTTTAAAGATGATTAATGCTGACAGTTGAATCACTGGACTGGTTGACGTCCAAGACATTCGATTTCCAATTAAGATTAACGTCTCACGTTCTATTCGTCGTTTCAGGTCATCCTGGCCACTGGTCCGTGGAATGTTATCTATTTCCTCGTGGTCATCTTTTTTCGGATCGTTTTACCTCATCAACTTGATGCTGGCTGTTGTATCCATGTCTTACGAGGTTGAAGTCGTCAGCGCTGGGAATGTAAGTGACGCAACTATATTTTTGACTACGTTAATAGTTTTGATTTTACTGTTCTGTTTGCTCCTTTTGTTAGACCTTTTTGTTACACCGTTTGCTTACTCTGATTTTTGCTTTTGTACAGCGGTGCGCGCGCGCGTGTGTGTGTGTGTGTATGTGTGTGTGTGTGTGCTCGCGCGCGGTTAATGTGGGAAATGTTTTGCTTCACCGTTGGTTGATCATTAGTTCGATGTTTGGTTTATCATAGCTTTACAATCATGTGGTTTTGGTTTATTTTTAGATCTTCGCTTTAGTAGTATATGATGGTAGATTAATGGAGTCTAGATTTCAGTGTTGTTTTTGTAGTTTCATTTTGTCAAAGATGTTATCAGATCTTTAATACATCAGAGCCAATATAATACTGTCATTTCTTGTGATTGACGTCACTCGCTTGAATTTCCAGTGGTTTAGAAATCCATAAGTGGAATAGAAATGAGTGCTGGCATTGCTGTAAACACAGTGCATGTATTCCTCTTCATTGAAATGGACGTCTTTGAATGGAAAACAAAGATGAGTTGTTAGGGAGAAAGTGTTCAATTAGCACTGGTTGATTAGATTTTCTTAGCTGACGATGTGCTTGTATGACTGGTATTCGAATGCATGTGGTGTGATTGCCGAGCAACGGGGTTTTCTGGCTTCTGACTTTCTCGTGGTTTAACTCAGAGACCTTGGGGCGGAAGACTGAGGCGTGTACGAGAAATAAAGGAAGAAAAAAGAAGAAAAAAAGAGAGATAAACAAAAGAAAAGTGACACCACGCCAAAATCAAAACATTGAACGTTGAGGACAGTTTCAAATTGCACCGAAGACCTTCAACCAGAATATGTTATTTCTGCAGCTCAATACCACATATTTTGATTACGTCATCTTGCAGAGACAAATGGTGAAAAAGGTGACAGGGGGCATTGTGCCTCACCAGTCGATCAGTTCAAACATTTGTGTATTGATGTAGAAATAACATGCAGGCGGCAGGTACACTTTCAGATGAATAGAAAAGCTGTTACTTCATGTGAATTTTTATGTACATGTATTGGGATTGCCCTCATTCAACACTTTGTTTGTAGAGGAATTGATGTCTTAATTTATGTACACAACATGAATCTCAAGACGAATTGCTATTGCTATGCTTATCTGAATACATTTCATACTAACACTGTCATACTGTCACTTTCATATTGTCACTTGTCAGTCCTTGTGTCGAAAATAGTTTGACTAGTCCTTTAAAACGTATCACACTTTCCCAACACAATAAATAGGCTCGCATGCCAGAAGCATCAATATTCATTCTAAAGGCAGTCATTTAACAATGTTTTCTACCTAAAAGTCTCAATATTATAGTGCTTTGTCAAAAAGTGTGCGCGTTGTAGATGCTTTTATATGTATATAACATTGACAACGTTGTGTCTTTGGAAGTCAATGTGTTTTGAACTTTATCTTTATTTATAGAAGGTTTAAGAATCGCTCCATTATTCATAAATTAAGAAATCTCAAAGTCACATCGGGAGCAGCATTATATGTCATGATGAAGCACTATCTATAAATCATTTGATGATTTCAACTGTTCTTATTTTTCTCCTTTGAATTTTTGTACACTTGTACAACTGATGACAATTTTCCTGATATTCATCCATCTCTTTAAGAAGAGGGATATAAGGGATTACTGAACGCAGAAAGAAAGGTTTGGCTGCTTTTCATATTATCCTTCTATTTTTTCTTTTTTTCTGTTTTTATAAGCCTCTATTTCATTATTTCATGTACTTTTTAAAATTGTACCATTAAAGTAGTAAGTTGAACATCACGATACGATGCATGCTCTAACTGTTAACCCTAAAGCTGTATTGCAGAACATAGTATAAAAATATGTGTTGTCTTAGTTCCAGTGTTGCGTTTATGCTTCTATTGCTTAGCATGCTTTTTTAACAATGTTATTTTATATTGAAATTCTTGAGGCAATGAATCACATTGCTTGATGCTAATTAATATTTTTTATTTCTCTTTTCTGCTCTATGTTAAATGTTTTGTTGGGTGGTTGGCGGATGCTACTGGTTGTTGTTGTTGTTGTTGTTGTTGTTGTGTTGTTACTGATCCAGCAGCGCTCGGACGTAATTTGTCCTTCT
>JAXRKP010000167.1:432348-449848 GCA_037039925.1 Doris montereyensis | reverse complement strand
TTCTCTATATGCTTTTTTTATGCTGTCCACCATCAACTCTGAACAAATTATGTTTCAAGTAGTTTCTGTTACAAAATGGCAGCCTGGAAATGCAAATCACACCCAAATGCTCATCGCCACTTCAGTTGTCCAAGTCTCTGTGCCTCATTCGTTAAAAAGGAGAGTTTTCTATAACAAGAACCGAATTCTAAGAGTCTGTTGTGCTATGAAGTCTGTTGTCGTATCTGCTGTGTAGCCAAACAGTTTCCTAAATGTTCACTTTACATCTGCTGACTTTTTCATTCTTGGAATCTTAGCTTTGTTCACATGTTTCTATCATTTCTATCACTGAGCGCTCTTTTCAAGAACTATGAACTTCTTAGTGTCAGTTATATTTTGATTTTGTTTTCCACGTCGTTTACACTCTGTCGATGGCCTTATCTCCTAGTACATGTACTGTTCGTTATGCCTTCAATATTGGAACTCTGTCCATTTGCATATGTGCACTTGCTCCATTTTCCAAGAGCGTAGCTTGTTTCTTTCAAAAACGTTCTACCATCTTCTGGTGTCTTCAATATATATTCTTTTGTATTCCTGTTGAGCTTTCTGTCTTAATGCCTACTGTCACGTGCTGTCTGTTGCCTATTCAATTCATTGTCTTCCCATTCTCTGTTCTCTTTCTTATATAACTTGTTTTCAATTATGGCTCTACATCGAGCCCAATAGATTGGATACCATTTTTCAATGCATTTAGCTTTCTGAGTTTCTTGTTGGTTTTTTTCGCAGAGTAGTGGCTTTAACGGTTATCAGAATGCTCTAATGTGTAGGTCATATATTTGTCAGCAGTTTAATATAAATGTTTCAGTCACGGTTCACATAACACTACAAATTTAGAGAGCTCCTTTAAGCATTTTAGCTTTTTCTTTTCGTAACCCGGCGAATTTTGTATAAATTTACTCAAGGAAAACTTAGTTGTCTTTGAAAACTTTCATTATTGATATTTTAGTTTGTCCCATCTTACTTCATCAATCATTATTGTATATTATAACTCTTGGATTATCTTTAACAAATGTAGGTAGTGTAATAAGGTGAAGAGTAATTTAGAAATGTATTATCAAAACTGTTGAGTTATCTAGAAATAGTTCATCAAAGTACTTGATAAATAATATGTTGCTTTCTGTGGAGAAGTCTTTACGTTAGGGACAAATTATTGAATGTGATAACACCATGCACGTTTCAAAGATAAGTTATATCTTCCTTGATGTCATACCTGTTTAGTAAATGTAGTCAAATGTATTCTCTCTGCAAAAATATGTTATAATGATCTTAAACGTGAGCATGTTTTCTTTCAGGTGGGGACTATTGATTTCAATAGACAAGGTTTATGTCTAAAATTCTTTACAATTTGAGTATAAGTTAAAAGTAGGACTTTCTTTAGTTTGTGTTTATCTAGTTCAATGTATATCAAAATACGTCTCCTTTTGCACCTCAGGAAAGAGAGCGAGAGAAGAAAGAAAATGCCAAGAATAAGCACAATCTATCTACGACGTCACTATGCTTTCTATTGCCGCCAGACGCGTGGCAGAGAGAAGTGCTTCGAGAAACTTGGACGACACCACAGAAAGAACGAATTACACTGATTCAAATAATTCAGCCAATCCGAGCGTACGATTTACTCTGGAGATGTAAGTTTCTTATTTAGCTTAGTATTATTAAGTAAGCGATTAGAGACAAATATAACGAGCAAGATGAACCGTGTGAACATTCATAGTATGTGTATACTATGTATATTGTGTAAAACATTTGCGAAAAGATGAAAGCAAAAAGAAAAGCGTTAATTAGATTTAAATGCTATATATTAAACTTTTTCTGACATCGAGTTCGAAGTTGGTGAATTTGTGGTTTCTTGTTCTGTGTTCAGTGAATATTGAGAAATAGATTGATTTTTTTATAGATTCACGGTAGGGGTGCTCTTCAAGTATTCCATTCGATTTCTTTTACTTTCTTCTTTTTGTTATTTTCCTTTTGAACTCAAAGGAAAACAAAGATCAGAAGGAAACGGTAAGTCAAACACTTTTGCAGTACCGATATGCCTTCAGAAAATGCATTCTGCTTGCTCACTTCGAAGCGAACTTCTAACCACACTCTCATACATTATCCACGAACATTTAATTGACCAGTTTTCTGTGTCTTGTATCACCTTTACATGTTGCACTGTTTACAGATGAAACCATGCACGATGCTATAATAATGCATTGCTAATGACGCATTGCTTTGTCGGATGTTTTTCTTTCCTTTGTTAAATTTCTGATCGGGATTAATTTCGAACGTAACGTTAAATTTGTATTTAAAGTATCTACCAATTTTCAACTGTAATCTATAGCTGGTAATTATTATCATGCCAGATTGTTACTATTACTGAGGGCTCTATGACATGAGAGTAATATAGGCTTATTTGTATTGCCCTTCTCATCGACCCTATGCTTCGCCATGTTACGCTTTTTGTCGTGCGTTTTGGTAATCATCATACTGCTTTGTCCTTTTTATCCTCTCAGCGCGGTTTCAAGTTAATTTCCTGGGGGTATAAGTATCATCAAGTCAATCTGGTGCACAAAACCCAGGGGGTTATCGAGTTCAAAAGTTGCCACCCTTTGCGTTTGCTTCAAATTGCCTGACTTGACACCTTCAGTCGTCCACCCAGTGGCCCAATAACCAAATCACATGGGCTATCCCACTTCCCACCACTACCTTTTCAGGCATCCTCCTTTCCCTTTGTTTAGGTCTAGGGGCTGTCTCATAACGTATTCCAGACACTTCTTTGATCGGCCTATATTCTGAGCTAAAGGGGAAGGAGTATAGTGCTCCAATCATTTGCTTCTGTTTCATTCTGTCCTGACTCAGTCTTGGTCTCTGTCTGTATATTACATATACAAATATATATATATATATATATATATATATATATATATATATATATATATATATATATATATATATATATATATATTGAGTATGTATATATCTCATATTAATTTATAAATCTATGTATCTAATATGCTTTTGCACACGGACTAGTGGTAAAATGAGACAAAAGCCATGTCCTATTACTCCTAATCTTTGGAAATCAGGATCTAGGCTGTAAGTCTTTTTCTTCTTGACGAGGACATGTTTTATTGCCTTATTTATCGATAGTCCTCTTTTAAACCAACGAAAATCAGAAACCTTTCAAGGTGGACACAGACCAATGAACAGACGACCAATCGATCGTTGTAAATCTATTGTTTTGATAATTTAACGTTCTTTCTAGTCTATGGATTTGGACTGCTTGTACCATTTCGCTTCATACACTGTCTTTTTGATTCAATCCATTTGAAGATGTCTACCCCACGCACTGAGTCTTGCCTATAAGATTCTTCATATCGAACTCACAGTGAACCCAATGTCATTTTTCATGTTGCTTGTGAAAGGCGCAATGTTTGCGAACAGCATGTTATATTTTGTGATAATGTTTGCATCTATTTATCAAAATATAACCTTTATAGTCCTTAACTCCCCTCACCACCCATATTCCCTCCCGACGCACAAGTACCATCTCAGCTCTAAGCCCCTTCCAACCCCACCGCACCCCCCACCTTACCCAAGCGCTTCCATTTTCTTCATGCAAATTTCTAACGTTCCTGAGAAGAACACTCTTCTTTTTTCTTTTAGTGTAAAAACGACAAAAAAGTGACAAGATAGGGAGACGAAACAAACACGTGGCAGTCTTTTCTTTTGTCTCCAAAGGATGGAGTTGTATTTGTACTGTGTGCGAGTGCGTGTGTGTGTGTGTGTGTGTGTGTGTGTGTGTGTGTTTATGGTTTTTCACTTAAACTTCGTGAAGTCGGTGGCCCAGTGACTAGGCTGCCAGACTGGGGATCATGAGGTTCCGGGTTCGAATCATGGCAAAGCAAGGCCCGACTGCATGTTCCTTTGGAAAGACACTTAAAACGTATTATCACCACTCGACCCAGGTGCAAATGGGTACAAGCACTAGCTTGAGAGTAAAAAACTCTGCGTTAGACTAGCGTCCTGTCCAGGAGGTGATTATTAACACCTGTTCTACGCCACACTATAGAAACCAGGATAAATTCCGAGATGGACTGTAATAGCTTTTGAAGGAACATTAACTTCATTTCATTGAATCTTATTTTTGTTTAAAGTATGGTAGGTCATATTTGAGTCTCTCACATCATGATGTCTTCAAATGACCCTCCATAACCAAGCGCATCAAGACAGTAGTAGTAATCCCAGCCTTTCGGTGTTGATAATTCGCTACAATCTAACATTAATAAAGTGTTTGCCCAATGAAGAAACATTTTTTCAACATTTGGCACTTAACTCTTATCCTCAATAAGACATTTTTTTCTATCAAAATTAATGGACCTACTTTCGTACTTAACTCTACTGCTTTGAATTAACAAACCTTCTATCGATTTCTTCTGATGGTAGCAAGAGAAGTAAATATATTTGGACAGTTTACAACTCTTGATATTGATACATTCATTGAAATGGATATGTCTTCTGTTCTGAGTTGAGTGAGGGTTTGTGTCTATTTCGGGGATAATTTTAAGGGAGAGAGGGGAAGCTTTTTCCTGTAATTAAATGATCAATGAAGAAAGAAAATTGATAATAAACTAAACGTATTAGTTTATTATAAACCGTTATAGTGTTCGAAATGTATGATCTAACGAATGGTCGCGCTCAGACACATGACGTTTTGCCTGCAAATCAAGTATAATAGTATTATTTGATTTAAAAGTCATGTTCGTTCTCACTAAAGTGAAGTTATATTATTAGCAGAACAATCATACGATGCCATTTCTTTTCTTCTTCTCTTTTTTTTTTCTTTTTTTCTTTACCGGCAATGTTTTTTTCCTTCCCTCAATGCTTATTTATTACTTATAAATTTCATGGCCTCGTTTCTTCTTTTGTCCAGACATCGCCAGAGAACGAAAACCACGATAACGTTGTTATCATTAAAGGTAAGATGGATGTCTTTCTCTGTTAAGAACGTCTTCAACAGCACGTCCTAATTTCTTTTCTCTCTTGTCTCTCTCTCTCTCTCTCTCTCTCTCTCTCTCTCTCTCTCTCTCTCTCTCTCTCTCTCTCTCTCTCTCTCTCTCTCTCTCTCTCTCTCTCTCTCTCTCTCTCTCTCTCTCTCTCTCTCTGTCTCTCTCTCTCTCTCTCTCTCTCTCTCTCTCTCTCTGCTCTCTCTCTCTCTCTCTCTCTCTCTCTCTCTCTCTCTCTCTCTCTCTCTCTCTCTCTCTCTCTCTCTCTCTCTCTCTCTCTCTCTCTCTCTCTCTCTCTCTCTCTCTCTCTCTCTCTCTCTCTCTCTCTCTCTCTCTCTCTCTCTCTCTCTCTCTCTCTCTCTCTCTCTCTCTCTCTCTCTCTCTCTCTCTCTCTCTCTCTCTCTCTCTCTCTCTCTCTCTCTCTCTCTCTCTCTCTCTCTCTCTCTCTCTCTCTCTCTCTCTCTCTCTCTCTCTCTCTCTCTCTCTCTCTCTCTCTCTCTCTCTCTCTCTCTCTCTCTCTGATCTCCCTCCCTCCCTCCCTCCCTCCCTCCCTCCCTCCTCCCTCCCTCCCTCCCTCCCTCCCTCCCTCCCTCCCTCCTCCTCCTCCCTCCCTCCCTCTCCCTCCCTCCCTCCCTCCCTCCCTCCCTCCCTCCCTCCCTCTCTCTCTCGCCCTCTCTCCCTCTCTCTCCCTCTCTCTCCTCTCTGTCCCTCCCTCCCTCCCTCTCCCTCCCTCCCTCCCCTCTCTCCTCTCTCCCTCTCCTCCCTCTCTCCCTCTCTCCCTCCCTCTCTCTCTCTCTCTCTCTCTCTCTCTCTCTCTCTCTCTCTCTCTCTCTCTCTCTCTCTCTCTCTCTCTCTCTCTCTCTCTCTCTCTCTCTCTGTGTCTCAGCATTATATTGAACATTCCTGTATGAATAAATGATTCTCATGACAGCTAGTCTGGACGCAGGAACAAAGATGAATTAAAAACTGTCCATGAAAAGTATACGACGGATAATAAAGTCAATGCTGTTTAACTGGTTTGTGCTTACTACAATGTTCAATTAGTTATTAGATGCACAATATGCACTTAAAAACTGGTCCACATTGTCAGGAAAAGGTAGTCTTATAAATTCTTCTATATGTACAAGTCGCTGGCTGTAGTCGAAGTGCTGTGGGAGGGGGAGGGGGGGTCAAGGTTCTGATATCCGCATAGTTATTTTTGTAAAAACCAGAGAAAATAAGTTTCCTTGACGGACGATGATATCGTTTTGCTCACCATACACAGAGACCTTGATGTTTGGGTATACATTTAGCTTAGTACATTCGGGGTTTATACGGCTTTTATGATTGACAGTCAATTTTGGATTTTTTGCCAAGTGATCGATGTTTATACGAGACTGATTTTCTAACAGTTTCGGATATGATTGATAAATGGAGGCGGGTGGAGTAATGATTTACTTTTGTTTTCACTTTTCACCCTTTTCCTCCTTCGTTCCTGATGGATAAACTTTTGTTGTTTGTTTGTTTTGGAAATGGCAATGTGCTGATAATGGCCTAGTTTGCAAGCAGTTTATATTTTGTTTAGACGTGTTTTAATTTTGTTTTGTTTTTTTGTTAACTACGTAGGGGGAGTTGAGGTTGGCGTCAATGATGTTTTTTAAGATTTAGGGAAAGAGCATTATATTTTTCTCTTTGAACTGAGACTGAATTATTTAAATCAGTCATGCTTTCCCTGTCTAATAGCTGATGACATATATTTATTGTTAGACCTTATGAAACACCTTCATAAGGGTTGGATACATCTGTTCTACTGATAAGACCACTGCTCACTTAATGTGAAGCATGGCAACAATGATAGCCTAGGCCTATTTCCACAACGGGTTGTCTGGGTCTCGGACAAGATGAGAAGGTTGGGTTGTTTTTTTTTACATTATATTTTTTCTCTTGAACTGAGACCTTGTTTGTTTTTTTACCATGAAATCGTGATATGGTCTTCAATGATAGCCTAGGCCTATTTTCCACAACGGGTGTTCCGTTCTGCACAAGAGAAATACGACCTTGTTTGTTTTTTTACCATGAAATCGTGATATGGTCTTTCTGGGGGTTCTTCACTTTAATTGATCTGAATTTCAAGATAATAGTTATGTCTTTTCTCAGTTCACTTTCTAGCTCATTCTTCCAAATCAAGTACCTTAACATTGTATACACCCCCTCTAAAAAATTCAATGTTTTGTTATAATTTTGTCAAAAACCCAAAGTAAAAAAAGAGAATTTAATTCCACTTACATCTCTATTTTTAATACTTCAACATGTAGCATCTATTGTTTCGTGTATGTTTGTTCACTGATTTCATAAAATTATGGAATAATGAGAGTTCCTTTATGCAATATGTTTTCTTTGCGAAAAAAATCTAAATGAAAAGGTGTGCAGTGGAAAAATGAGATGATCATCACAATGAATGTTCACTTTTCAAAAACATTTACCTCATTATCAGCATTACATTGTTAGCTTTGATTAATGCAATATTTCTCATGATCATAAGAAACGTAATGTCAGATAATACTTCTCATGATAAGACAAAATTTAATGTGTCATATAATGCTTCTCATGATCGGAAGAAACTTAATGTGTCATACAATACTTCTCAGGATAAGAAGAAACTAAATGTGTCTGTAATTATATATTATACAGCTGCTTGAAAAACAATTCAATTGACTAGCTTCAAACATGATATAAATTTCTTTAATGTTAATCGTTTATTTGGGAGATTTTCTAAAAAGATGAGTGCCTGTTAAGATATTGTTTTGGATCTGTTCAACTTTGATAGATAGTCATTTATGTTAGATCCTTTTGTATGGTGAATTTAGAGACAGAAAATAAAGCATGATTTATTGACATATCAGTATATTTATTGATGGTAGTACTCAGGAATTGAGTTGATCAGTTACAGTGAAAAAGATACGGACAATATTGCACAATTTATATCTCTCTGAAATGGATATGGTATGCTTTTCCTGTTGCAGATTTTCACAGCAATTTTTTTCCTTGAAGCATTTTGTAAACTCATGGGTCTTGGAAAATATTACTTTTTCACTGGATGGAACATCTTCGATCTCATCATTGTAGTTGCCAGTGTTTTAGATTTGGGATTGGAACAAGTGAATGGACTGAGCGTTCTCCGTTCTTTTCGTCTGGTAAGATTTTGACTCTCGCCTAGCTTACGACCAGAATTTTTTGATAGCACCTGCCATCGTTTGTTACATTTTAACCGTATCAAGCATATTATAAAAGTGTCTCATGAATCATTAATGAATATTGATCAAGTACAAGCCCAGAACAGGAACAGTCTCTAAAAAAAAAAAAAAATTATGTAAAACATTGTGATCTGTGTTCCATATTTAACATAGCACAGCATAGCCTACTCAGTGTTAGCTTGGAATTTTTTTTGTTTAGTTTAGGAGAGGGCAGTTATTCTTGTGCAGGGTAGTTTTGTTTCTAAGGGTGTGGAGTTCTTTAGACATTAAGACTTTTGTTATCACTCAAATATTGATTTTATTCGTTTTGGCTTTTCTCAATATAATATATTTGTCATCATTAACATTCGAGTAACATTGAATCTTGCACGAAACCAATTCCTCTTGTAACTCATTTTAAACTGATCAGTTTGACCTTGGTATAGCCAATTGTGTGCTTTGCTTAATATACTGAAAAGGAAACACTGTGATTGTTTTAGATCGTAATTTTATATATCACATTCTATTGATCTGTCAAAACTTTCACTAATACCTGGCATTACAAGATATGATATGTATACTATGTGATTTACATTTTCAGCTTAGAGTGTTCAAGCTAGCACAATCTTGGCCAACGATGCGACTCCTTCTAACTATCATTGTCAATACGCTGGGTGCCCTTGCCAACTTATGCATCATTTTAGGTATTGTCATTTACATCTTTGCCGTCATTGGGCTGGGCTACAGCTTTTCAGACTTGAGTACACATCAGAGAACTTTGGTGGTGAAGAGGTTCCAAGGTGCGTTAATATTTTAATTTAATGGCTCATTTGTATTTTTTTTCAATTATAGAAATCAAAATAATATATTAACGAGCCAGCAGCAATATTGCTTACAATGAATCAATCGATTTTGTCTTCTTTGTTTTACTACATTTGTCCATCCTTGTTTTAGATTATATAAATTTATGTATAACAATAGCATTATAAATCTAGTGGTGAGGATTGTTTTAGATGATAGAAATGTATGGTATTGGTAGTCTAATGGCCTTGTTTAAGTTGATAGAAATGTATGTATACTCATGGTGTTAGTAGTCTAGAGGTAAAGCTTGTTTCAGATTATAGAAATGTATGTATATCCATGGTGATAGTAGTCTAGAGGTAAAGCTTGTTTTAGATTATAGAAATGTATTTAGACCCATAGACCCATGGTGTTAGTAGTCTAGAGGTAAAGCTTGTTTTAGATTATAGAAATGTATGTATACTCATGGTGTTAGTAGTCTAGAGGTAAAGCTTGTTTTAGATTATAGAAATGTAATACTCATGGTGTTAGTAGTCTTGTTTTTTTAGATTATAGAAATGTATTTATATCCATGGTGTTAGTAGTCTAGAGGTAAAGCTTGTTTTAGATTATAGAAATGTATGTATATCCATGGTGATTAGTAGTCTAGAGTAGTCTAAAAAGCTTGTTTTTAGATTATGTATATCCATGGTGAAATGTATGTAGATTATAGAAATGTATGTATATCCATGGTGTTAGTAGTCTGGAGTAAAGTTTGTTTTAGATTATAGAAATGTATGGACCCATGGTGTTAGTAGTCTAGAAGTAAAGTTTGTTTTAGATTATAGAAATGTATGTATACACACTGTGTTGGATTATAGAAATGTATGTTTAGGTGGTAGTCTAGAGATTGTTGTTTTAGATTATAGAATGTATGTATACACACTGTGTTGGAGGTTTAGTGGTAAAGATTGTTTTAGATTATATAAATGTATGTATACACACTGTGTTGGATTGGTTTAGATTATATAAATGTATGTATACACACTGTGTTGGAGGTTTAGTGGTAAATTGTTTTAGATTATATAAATGTATGTATACACAATGTGTTGAGAGTGGTAAAGATTGGTTTAGATTATATAAATGTATGTATACACACTGTGTTGGAGGTTTAGTGGTAAGGATTGTTTTAGATTATATAAATGTATGTATACACACTGTGTTGGAGGTTTAGTGGTAAAGATTGGTTTAGATTATATAAATGTATGTATACACACTGTAAGTTGGAGGTTTAGTGGTAAAGATTGGTTTAGATTATAGAAATGTAAAATGTATGTATACATACTGTGTTGGAGGTTTAGTGGTAAAGATTGTTTTAGATTATATGTAAAATGTATGTATACATACTGTGTTGGAGGTTTAGTGGTAAAGATTGGTTTAGATTATAGAAATGTATGTATACACACTGTGTTGGAGGTTTAGTGGTAAAGATTGGTTTAGATTATAGAAATGTAAAATGTATGTATACATACTGTGTTGGAGGTTATGGTAAAGATTTGTTTTAGATTATAAAGATGCAGGTTTAGAGGCTAAGTGGTAAGGGTTGTTTTAGATTATATAAATGTATGTATACATACTGTGTTGGAGGTTTAGTGGTAAGGCTGCCCACCTTGGAATTGTGAAGTCCTGTGAATCTTGGTGATATAGGTCTAAAATTGTGTTCAGTAGGAAAGACACCTAACACTCATTTCCTTTGCTACTTGAACTAAATGTAAATGGGTACTAGCATCAACTGGGAAGTAAAATCTCCAATAGACTAACATCATGCCCAGAAGGCAATGCAGTATCACCTATTTCAATTTATGCTATAGAAATTAGAATAAGCTCCAGCTCCATGAGTTGTAACCATCTTAAAGGATTTTTATTCATATCTGTCTACTGACCAAAAACAAAAACGAACCCGGTAAAAAAATATGTAAATAAGATGTAAACCATGCAAGATTACCAAAATCAAACCTGCTGCATCCTGTTAATAGCCATGCAGTATGATTACCTGAAAATATGACGTCGAACTCACAATCCAAACAGGAAATAAGAGACATTTACAAAATATGCTCGAAATGATGGCAGTGGACTTGTAAGCACCTCTATAGCAATTAGGCGGTCCCGCCTCCACGAGTCTCCTACTGCCTTGCAGGCAGGTATTGGCTGACCAAAGTCTAAGGGATTAACCCTGACAGAAAAAACCTGCTGCCTTGCAGGCCAGTTTGTTAACCAAAGGCTAAGAGAGTTAACTCTGACAGAAAATAACAAGGCCCAGTAGAGGGCCTCAAGGTGGCAGCTCCATCATCTACCTAGAGTACAGTGGGCTAATCACCTGCTTATCCAAAACAAACTCATTCAAAGTATTAATTATGATGATATACCCGGCTTGAACTTTTGAAGACAACATGGAAACGAACACGGACTGTGATTTTTTTTAACATGGGATATTAGGGGCAATAGATGGAACAGAGTTAAAACTAGCTGAAGAAAGGAAAATTTCAAAGTAGACATTTTGGCTATTACAGAAACAAAGAAAAAAGGACCAGGAATAGAAAGTGTAGGACCAATCATACCTTAATCTTCTCAGAGGTAGATGTCAAAGATAGAGCTAGAGCAGGAGTAGGGCCTCCTAATGCATAAAAGGCATGAAAAGCTACTAGAAAGGGAGATTTATAAGCCCATGGCTATTAGAGATAAACATCAAATTACAAGGAAGAAAAAATTAAATTATTAATAGCTTATGGACCAAACATAAAGGCCACCAGAGAAGAAAAAGATATTTTCGAAAAACAATTTACAAATAGCTGCAGAGAATCTCACACCTAAACAGGAACTAATGGTTTTAGGAGATATAACCACTAGAGTTGGCAACAATGTAGAAACATCAGGAGGAGTAAAAGGTAAAGAAGGGGAGACAACAACTTCTCCACAAAGAGAGAGACTAATAGATTTTTGCCTAAAGAATAACATGACAATAGCCAACACACTTTTTCCTCATCAAGATGTCCACAAATATGCAAGAGTAAATGAAGACAGATGTGAAAAGTCAATCTTAGACTACATAATAGTTAGCAGCTCCTTTTTACAGTACAATGGATGCAAGAGTAACCTAGTGATTGCCAAAATGAGATTGCTGACTGAAGAGAACAAACAGAAAAGGAAAGAGAAGAAAGTTACTAAACTCAAAGTAGAAGAACTAAATAGAGTAATAGTAAAATGGATATATCAAACTAGGACAAAAAGATCTATCAGTGAAAGGTCGATGGATCTGAAGGAAAGCACAATAGAAGAAAAGTGGCAAATATATAAAGAAACACTCCTCAGTTGTACTGAAGAGGTCTGTGGTAGGAAATAAATTAAAGGAGATAGGAAAAGAACAGCATGGTGGAATGAGAATGCCAAGAATGAGATCAAAGAAAAGAAGGAATCCTAGAAAAAATACTTGCAAAGAAAGAGACCAGAGGATAGGATAAATTACGTGACTAAAGGAACTATCGCCAAAGAGGAAGTGAAGAAAGCAAAACAGGAACAATGGGAAGAGGTTGGACAAAGACTTCAAGAAAGTTATCAAGGGAATCAAAAGCTGTTCTGGGGGCAATGAAGAGCATGAGAAAGACCGAAGCATGCCCAATATGACAAATTAAGAACGCCAAAGGAGGAATAATGAAAGAAGACAGCTAAATCATGAAAACATGGAGAAAGTTTTTTCAACAATTACATAATCCCTCCAGAACATATGAAATAAGGAGTACAGATCAATAAGAAAGAGTATGGAGTAATCCAGAGGAGACAGCTGAAGATGTAGATATATCCATAGAAGAAATCCAAACAGCTATAAAAAAAAGTGAAATTAGAAAGGAACAGATTAAGTTTATTCAGAAATGCTTAAAACCAAGGAAGAGAGGCAGACAAACCAGACGACTGAAAAAGGGAACGTTAATACCAATACACAAGAAAGGATTAACTATGGAATACTCAAACTATAGGGGAATATCACTACTTAGCTTACCAGGAAAAGTATATGCCAGGATACTGGAAATGAGACTAAGGAAAAGAGAAGAGGATCAGATTAAAGAACATCAGAGTGGATTTAGACCAGAAGAAGTGTACAACACCACATATTTACAATTAGACAAATAATAGAAAACTTCTTGAAGGAAATATTGACTTGCACCTGTGTTTTATTGACTTAGAAAAGACATTTGACACTGTGAGGAGGGACGAACTATGGCATTCCTTAAAAGAACACAATGTAGAGCAATATTTAATCAAAGCCATTTTTTTACAGAAGACCATCATGTGCAGTGAGAGTAGCTGGAAACATATCTGAAGAATTTGATGTAGATATAGGGGTAAGACAGGGTTATAACTTTAGTCCTCTTTGTTTACCACATGTATGGGTTCAGTCGCAAAGGCATCCTCAAAAAGGAAGAAATCAGAAACACAACAATAAGAGATCAAACCAAAGCAGATGACATAAAAACTAAGATAGAAATAGATCAACTGAGATTGTTTGGGCCTGTAAATAGAATACATGAAAAGAGAATAGCTAAATCAGTATACAATGCTAAAACCCAAGGTAAAAGACCAAAAGGCAGACCTTGAGAAAGTGGGAAGAAGATGTAAAAAAGGCATTAAAGCAAAGAAATTTAATTTTCACAGAAGGAAACAGAAAATGCCAGACAGGGCAGCTTGGAGAAAGATCATTTCGGTATCTACACCCATACACCAAGGTAGAATGGGAACTGATAAAGAAAGAAAACTCGAAATAATGTCATCAGTTTAAAACGCAATTTTGAGCAAGAGTCAGAAAGTACAACAAAGACTCAAAGAAATTTGCTGTGTCTCCCCTGAACAGTGAAATGGTGATTTTCAGTTCTGTATGATTGTGAACTTACGTATAAAGATCGTCCTTCAAGTATCCCCAAAGGTAGAAATCAAAGGGACTGTGGGAAGCCTAGTTGTTGGGCATGAAGTGATTGATAGGCCTCTCGGAAAAATGGCCTGAGAGCCACTGTCTTGCACAAATTACTGTGTGTGTACCATCTTATTGAAACCACTGACATCCCATGTTAACTTTCTCTTTTTTTTGGGGTAGCCAAAAAAAATTCAAGAACATGAATGTATCTTCCAGATGTCACTGCAGCAGTGCTCCCCTTTTCATCCTTGAACCAATAAGACCACACCATGTTGTTTGAATCTATATTATTACGGCAACTCAAAGCGGGACATAAGTATACATCTACATAACGTCTCCGGTTGGCTAAAGTTACTTGAGTTCAAAGGAGGTACATGTTAGACACAAACTATCGAATTTCTTGATATTTTCCCCGGGTTTGATTTTTTGGGTTACCTGGTATATATATATATTATGACATTAAACTTAACAAATTGATGTAAAATTGTCTACTGTCTTTTTCAGAAAGAAGGCTTGATTTTTTACAGGTATTCCATTTCTTATTCACTTCTTCCTCAGGTGGCATTTTAAAGATTTTTATCATTCTATGCTGATGATATTCCTGTGTCTTATGTGGAGAATGGATTGAACCTTTGTACGATTGCATGAGGGCAAAAAATGAATTGTGCATGGTCGTTTTCCTCCCTGCGCTGCGTTTTTGGAAATTTCATCGTATTTATTGTTTCATATGCTTCTTGTTGAAGTTTTATTATATTAAATTTGTATATTGCTTTTTTTGTTTTTTGTTAAGGTTAATTTGATAGGTTATCTCCACTTCATAAAAATTTTCTTTTTCCAATTGGTCATGAGTGTCAATCAGACCAGATGAGATAAACAGAAAGGATCTCAATTTTACACATGAATTTCAATATTTCAGCTATGTGAGTTTTTAGTTTTGTTGTTGTATAGTTTATAAAAATTCCAAGTCAAGGTTTTTAGCTAACCCTCATAGATTTACTTATCAAAAGATCAAGTATTACCTTACCTCATCTTAATATCTAGTATTACACAGATTAAACAGATAAAACATAGAAATGTCATGGCTGCTATTAAATGAAAAAAATAAATCTCCCTGCTAGAGTATTTATCAAACAAAGAGATCAAATTTCTCAGTATTTTCAATTTTTAAAAGCAAATGATATTGGTGGAATTTGATTTGACATATAGAAAACTCAAATCTGACTGTTTTTTATCACCTTCAATGATCTATCTTCACAGGTTTTAAACTTGTTTTTGGCTCTTTTACTGAATGCCTTTGCAAGTGATTCCTTAGACAAACACAGAGACACCAGTAATGAAAGGTCTAAGCTTTTACAAGGTGTTGATCGCTTATATCAACTGTGTTGTTGCTGCTGTCCACGCTTGCAGGGTAAGGTGGAACCAGAGGGAGAAAAATGGAAGTTGATTCAAAAGGAGAGAAAAGCATCGAGCAGTCATCTGATATATCTAAAGGTGATTGTCAAAAGATGTCTGAGATGAAGAAACTTCATATAATTTTTTTTATAAACTCTTAAAAACTGATGCCAAGTAAAGGAGAAAATAAAATCTTGTTTACATTTGTGAATTTTGATCACTTCACTAAAAATATTACTTGATTTGTTTTAGCAACACTGCCTAGTATATCTCGCAGATGCTATGCGATCAGATCAGGCTGTCAAATATTCAAAGTTCCACCTCTCACATATTGATCAAGCCATGTATATACATTTTACCAAAGTACAGTAAGAACAAAATTGCTAGGTAAAATAAAATTCAGCAGTAGAAGAGATTGTTTTAATATTTAACTTAAATACATCACTTTAAAATCAAAATATGAATATTTGAGTTTATCATCACACTGACAGCAATACTGAAGAAGAACAAAAAAAATGTTTAGTTAAACTGTTTTCCTTAAAGGTTGAGAAATATGTTTCCGCTTCGTGAAAACAAAGTATTGACAACTTATTCCATTTTTGATGCTCCTGGGTCATGTCTGAGTAAGCATCATCCTAATAAGAATTATACATTCCTTTGAAAGAGTTATCAGCTTGAGCTAAATATGAAATATTGCATGCAAAAAATAATCTTACTTTTTATGTCCAAATAAGGTTTTTGTTATGGAAAAGTCAATGCTAGGGCTGTCCATAGCAGTTTACCTTTCAAGCAGAGAAAGTGACATGCTCCTTGCAATATTACTCCTTTTATTTTTCATGTTGGTTACTGTACCTTTGATTTTTTTTATTATTCTGACTTCAATCAAGTCTCGTTATGATAATTATTTGGTATATTTCACTGTTGCTTTCTCCTGTTAATTTTGGTTATCTCACATCATTTGCCATTTCTTTTGAATTGTTTGGGTTTTCTACAGAGAAAGGATTTTAACTTAGCTTGGTAAACTAATTTGATGATTTAATTAAGGACTGTTATTTGCTTTACCTTTACTCCAAGCTAAAAAAAAAAAAAAAAGAAGTTGTACTTTCCATAGTCAAGAATATTTTAAAAAAGCATCTTTAAATTTTCTGTAATGGTTATATTCATTTGTAAGATAATCTAGCAATTTCTTAACTAATTAATTGCATTTTTCAAGAAATAATGCTTATTATGGAAAACAATATGGTAACTATTTTTAAGAAATATTGCAAAGTATATTTTTGTCATAGTGTTCTTTAATCCCAGAGTGAAAATAAAAGGTTTGCCTTGACAATATAAGCAAAGAGCCTTGCTTTTGATATACAGAAAAACCATAATAATCAATCTCTGACTGTGACAATGTCTCAGAAATGTATTGCTTGATATTTTCCTTTCAGTCCCTGTAGTGGAAAAGAAATCAGAGTCTACAGATATCAGCTCAACAAGTGATATTGTGCACAATGCTAATATTGCTATAGCACAGCTTAGAAGAAAACCATTGATAAAAATGTTGACAACAACAATGATGCAAATGGTGATATTAGCACGGTAAGTTTGTAGCAACTTCTAATTTATATCATCTGGATACAAATACATTTTAAGAATTTATATTTTTGTATTGTATGAATACTCAATAATGAAAATCATGAAAAGCATTTATGGAAATTTCCTTCCCATAGTTTGACCTATCCCTCTTATTTCAGACTGTTGGCACACCCTTTGAAACTAAGTCAAAAAGGCTTCAGTTTGCAAGTTTTAGAAGTGCTGTGCAGCAGAGTACTGCCTCTTCTAACTCCCAAAATTCCAACAGTATGAAAGTGAGTGGAGAAGCTAACACCAATGAAGAGGAAGAAAATTATAAAGATGAGGATGCTGGTTCCTTACCTGGTGTCTTACCAAATTGCTTTCCTGAGTGGATTCAGATGCGGTGACTATACTTGTTTTCCTTTACTTAAGTTTCTCTCTAGTTCATGTAGTTTGTAACTTCCCATCAGGGTAGCCTTACTCCAAAATGGCATACGGTCGATAATTTAATTTCTGTCAATCTTGTTTGTATGAATATTTTATAAGATTTAAACTATGCTTAATGA
>JAXRKP010000167.1:364848-427348 GCA_037039925.1 Doris montereyensis | reverse complement strand
GCGGGTCTTGGCTGACCAAAGGCTATGGTATTAACCCTGACAGAAAAAACCTGCTGCCTTGCAGGTCAGTCTTGGTTGACCAAAGGCTAAGGGAGTTAACCCTGACAGAAAATAACAAGACCCAGTAGGGGGCTTCAAGGTGACAGCCCTACCATCTACCTAGGGTACAATGGGCTAATCCCTGCTTATCTAAAACAAACTGATTCAAAGTGTTAAATATAAAGATATACCCGGATTTAACTTTTGAAGACAACTCTGGAAAAGAACACGGACTGTGATTTTTGGAACATGGAATATTAGGGCAATAAATGGAAAAGAGTTAGAATTAGCTGAAGAAAGGGAAAAATTCAAAGTAGACATTTTTGTCATTACAGACACAAAGAAAAAAGGGCAAGAAATAGAAAATGTAGGACCAAATCATACTTTAATCTTCTCAGGAGTAGATGACAAAGATATAGCAAGAGCAGGTGAATGCATAAAAGGCAAGAAAAGCTACGGGAAAGTTGGAAATTTATAAGCCAACGGCTATTAAAGGTAAATATTAAACCAAAAGGAATAGCCAACACCTTTTTTCCTCATAAAGATATCACAAATATACAAGAGTAAATGAAGACAGATGTGAAAAGTCAATCATAGACTAAATAATAGTTAGCAGCTCCCTTTTTTACAGTACAATGGATGTAAGAGTAAAAAGAGGAGCTGAAATATTTAGTGACCATCACCTAGTGATTGCCAAAATGAGATTACTGACTGTAGAAAACAAACAGAAAAGGAAAGAGAAGAAAGCTACTAAACCCAAAATAGAGCAACTAAATAAACGAATAGTAAAACAGATATATCCAGGATAAAAAGATTTATCAGTAAAGGCCGATGGATCTGAATGATAGCACAATAGAAGAAAAGTGGTAAATGTATAAAGAAACACTCCTCAGTTGTACTGAAGAGGTCTGTGGTAGGAAACAAATTAAAGGAGATATGAAAAGAACAGCATGGTGGAATAAGAATGTCAAGAGTAAGATCAAAGAAAGAAGGATGCCTGGAAGAAACACTTGCAAACGAAGGGGCCAGAGAATAGGATAGATTACGTGAGTAAAAGAACTAGCGACACAGAGGAAGTGAGTTGTCCTACTCTCTCTATGGCAATGAAACCTGGACCTTAAACAGTAGGGAATACAGTAGAGTACAGGCAGCTGAAATGAAATACCTAAGAAGAGTAGTAGGAAAACTAAAAGAGACAAAATCAGAAACACAACAATAAGAAATCAAACCAAAGCAGATGACATAAAAACAAAGATAGAAATAAATCAACTGAGATGGTTTGGGCATGTAAACAGAATGAATGACAATAGAATAGCTAAGTCAGTATACAGTACTAAAACTCAAGGTAAAAAACCAAAAGGCAGACCTCGGAGAAAGGGGGAAGAAGATATAAAAGAGGCATTAAAGCAAAGAAATTTAACTTTCACAGAAGGAAACAGAAAATGACAGGGCATTCTGGAGAAAGATCATTTTGAGCATCTAAACTCATACACCGGAAGGTAGAATGGGAGGTGATAAAGAAAGAAAGAAAGAAATTAGGTAACTGTCAATAGAAGATTGAGCTGTTATCTTTTTTGTTTGAATGACATTAAAATCATTTGACTATGCTAAGTTCAAATCTATTTCTATGCATGACACTGTCAAAATTTGCTGTTGCTGGTTTTTTTCTTATAACAATTTAGTCAACAGATCAAATTTTCTTCTATGAGAACAAATAAATAACATTTCTAAAACACTGTATATCCTCTTCAGGCCTTTGAAGACATCTATTTGTACCAGAAATCAGGTCTGGAGAATGCTCTGTACGTCTGCAACATTATTTTTGCAGCGTTGTTCTCAGTTGAAATGGTGTTGAAAATGATTGGCTTAGGAATTCATATCTACTTTACTCAATTTTGGACAGTATTGGATTTTTTTATTGTTTGTGTGAGTATTTAAAAAGTTTTACCCTTTTTGTCAATCAATTAACATTACCAACTTATCAATTTATTCTTCATGTAAAGTTTACATCAAATTCGTTTTGCAGAAATTTTCTTTCTTTTCAAACTTAAATTACAGATGTATTTCATTTATGGTATCATTAATTAGACTGCAAAAGAATGCAGCCGGCTTTGTAACTAATAAGTATACATACACTAGAGAGGAAATACCAAAACCAACCTGAATCAATTACAATGGATACCTTTAGAAGAACATAGAGCCAGAAATAAAATAGATATTTTCTTTAAAGTCATGAATAGCCAATTGTTTATTCCATTAGATCAGTTTAAACTTAATGCAAGAACAACCAGATCAGGCTGTCAAACATACATGGTTCCATCTTCAAACAATGGTTTTCGCCTGTACTTATTTTACCCTAGTGTAGTTGCAGTAAGGCCATGGAATGGACTGCCAACAGGAATTAAACTCAACAGTAGCACTGAAGACTTTAAAAGTAGAATTAAACACATTAATAGTTTTGGGTTAAATAAAAAATATGCGCAGTGACAGTAATACTCAAAAATTGAGTTGTTCAGCTATTAGAATGAAGAAGAAGAAACCTGAAAGATAGAAATGGGGTTGTCAGTTCATGTCCTTAGCAAAGGCACTATTCTGCGGTGAGATTTATGTTGGTTGTTTGATTCAGATAGAGAACAAAAAGTTAAAGAGGAGATTTTTATATGCCTTGTTTCTTATTTCATTGAAACATATTATTGTACTCATAAGAAAATATCTACCTCCTTTTCCAACATCTTTGCTAGTTCATTCTGATCCCTATATAAAAATTCTGGCAAAATAAGCAAGTTGTCAACTAAGTACCATTTAAACAAATCAAAATGTCTTGCTTCTTTTTCAGATCTCTTTGTTGAGTTTAATTGGTGATTCCATTGGATTGAACAATATAACAGCCTTCAGGTCTTTGAGAACATTGCGTGCACTGCGGCCCCTAAGAGCTATTTCTAGGTGGCAAAACATGAAGGTAAACAAGTTGCATAGAAAATTGAACATAGGTTGTTATGTAAACATTCATGCTTAAACGATCTATACTGTATTTCATTTATGTGTGCTGTAACTGTGTGTCTTAATTTCCCCCTCAGATTGTGGTGAATGCATTGATGAATGCTATTCCAGCCATCATGAATGTATTTCTAGTTTGCATGGTATTCTGGTTGATATTCAGCATTATGGGAGTACAGTTCTTTGCTGAAAGTTTTTCAAATGCGTTAACATCACAAGTGGGGAAGTACTGGAATACAGTACGTGTCCCAGCAAAGCGCGTGTTATTTTTTGAACATGTCTTGGGAAAATTCTCATGTGAACTTTGACCATGCTGGCATAGGTTTCCTTGCTCTCTTCCAAGTGGTAAGTATACCCTGTGATCTGTTTGGCTAATGGTGCATTCGTCTATTTGATTATTTTGCCAGACAATACAAGGATCTTCCCCCATTTATTAGTTGGGGCAGGAGGGGATAGAGCAGTTCTGTTTTAGTTTGACTTGGTTTTCTTTTTTGTTAATTATTACTGTCTTTTAGAGACAACAGCTGTCTCCTGGGTCATGCAAGACTTTTTGCAGCTGGGGAGTTTAAGCTGGAAAGGGAAGGGAAAACTGCAGACTTTGCTTTTTTTATCTTTTCCTCCTCATATTCCACATTTACTCAAATTTCTTTCAGGTGTTTTAAGAAGATGACGAAAAGAGATATTTATTTATCGTCTTCTATGCTCTCACAATTACTTTATTTTTCTTAGGTCTTCTTTATATCTATCAATGATAAGACCAAATCCTCTCACCAGGTACAAAATTAAGACTTTTGACTTTATATAAAGATAAATTGCAAGGAGGATTTAAAAGATATTAATGCCCTAAATTAATACACTACAAGATTGGGAAAGAAGGTAGAAAATAGAGTTCCATCTAGATAAATGTCACATACTAGAAAATGCACAAAAGTAAAAGTAGTTAACTCAAAGTATGACATACATAACCAAAACCTTGAAATAAAGGACAGTGAAATACCTAGGTGTAATTATAGACCATAAATTGCAAGGGAAAAGAACAACATAGAATGCTGTGCAGAAAAGCAAATGATTTGTTGACTTTCATTTGAAGAAATCTTTCCAACTGTCTGAAACACATCAAAAGAGAAGTGTGTTGCAAGTCTTGAGTAAAATCAGTCTCCAATTATAATAGCTGTGTTTTGGGACCCATATCTCCAGACCTACACACAAGAAGTTAAGAAGGTGCAAAGAAATGCAGTCCACACTGTAACTACAATTACACATCTACAAATGGAATTACTAAAGCTAATATGAGTTGATTACACTGGATACTTTTTGAAGAAGATGGAGCCAGAAATAAGATAAATACTTTCTTTAAACTATAAATGACCAACTGTTTATCCCATTAGATCAGATTAAACTTAATACAAAAAGAACCAGATCAGGCTGTCAAACAAACATGGTTCCATCTTCAAACATAGGTTTTCACCTGCACCTGCTTTACCCTAGTACACAAGGGCTGTGAAACACACTGCCAACAGAAATTAAACTCTGCAATAGCACTGAAAACTTTAAAATAGAATTGAGTACATAACCTTAAAATCAAATTAAGATTTTAAAAACAGTTTGTGGTTAAACTAAACATCCTATGCAGTGGGATGCTCACAAGGTAAGTTATTATGGGTAAGACTAAGAAGAAGAGCTATTTTGCAATTGCAATGCAGAAGACAGCCACAGAAATGATTCTGTTTTCACTACACACATAATGATTTCTTATCTTGCTTCAACAGGCCACCTTGAGGGATGGATGGAGGTGATGCAAGATGCTATTGACAGTACAGAGGTTTGTTCATTCTTTCCTTGAAATGGCTTTCTTTTTTTCTATTCCAATCTTGTCAAGCCCCAATGGGCCTTAAAAACATTACATTTGATTAAACACATGGTTGTCTACATTTCTTTAATGTTTTTACCCCTTTAACTTTAATTTTTAAGTGCAAATAGACTCTAGCTATCTATATCCCCAGTATTCCTTTTATAACTTAACTGTAATGTATATCCTGTAATATGAAAGAAAGTCAATATTTTAAAATAATTATGAATTTTACTTTAACAATTCTCTGAGATATTTGTCTCAGAAAACATTTCATGGAGAGAAAAAAATGTGGTTAGAAAGCATCAATACAAAATTTTAACTATATCTTAACATTTCGTACAATTAGAAGTATTCAATGCCTCAAATGTTTTCCACAGGTCGATGAACAGCCAAAATTTGAAGCGAGCAAATATGCATACTTACCGTAGTGTTCATTGTATTTGGAGCTTTTCTTCTCTCTCCAATCTCTTTATTGGTGTCATCATTGACAATTTCAACGTCCTAAAGAAAAAGGTAGGCTTTGTTTATGCTCAATCACATTAGGAATTGCATAGATTTCTAAAGTTTTTATTTTGAGAAAACGTATGACATCTGGTTACTGAAAAAATCAAAGTGTGTACCATAATCTCAGCATCACCTTTTTGTTCTGATGGTGAATGCACTACAAGAAAAGTGTACCTTATTCTAAACAGATATAAAAAGTTGTGCAGTTTTTCTTGATTCATCCAATGTATAAATGTGTACATAATATTTACAATAATTTAGTAATGTATATAACTTGCATGAAGAAAATATCCTGTTTCCTCTGTGGTTTGCCTTTTTTTTAAAGATATCTTTCAAACTCAGGACAGCTATCCATGACAATAGATTTTCCCCTGTATTTTACTTACTGTTTTATTGTATTTTTTTTTCGTCTTCAGTATGAAGGTAGTTACCTGGACGCATTTTTAACTCTAAGTCAAAAGAATTATTACACCACACTGAAGAAGTTGGGAAAGAAGAAGCCTCAAAAGACGATTAAAAGACCGAAGGTAAAGATATTTCGACGTATGCTCACTAGAAAATGTTATTTCTCAGTATGTTTCTTACTATGTCTCTTGCAATTTTCGATTTCTCCTTTTCCTTTTCTCATTTGAATGATCTGTCACTGCAGTCAGTTCTTTGAAAATGTTCATTGCTGAATGTGTGTAGAGCTTGAAGGCCCAACACACATGAAAACTGAAATGGAAAAATGACCATAGTCCAAGTGTAGGTGTTTAGCAGATTTATACAATTTAAGAAAGTAGTTTAACCAAAACTTTGCTCAAAATTGCATTTTTTGTACTTGAGTGAAACTTCTCCCAAGTAAAATAGGTTGATTCTTATATATTTGTTGATAGCATACTTGAGGACTAGAAAATTAATTTTCTCCAGTTCATGGATATGTGATATGGTCATTTTCCATCTGCCTGTTCATATATATTTATGTGTGTGTGTGGGTGTTACACAAAAATGTTTACTTGCCCCTACCGTCAGTTTTTACAAGATCTTTTTTATTTCTCAATCTTTTCATAGAACAAATTGCAAATTTTCTTCTACAATCTGGCTATGAGCAACAAGTTTGAGTTGGCAGTTGTCATTCTCATCTTTCTCAACATGATAGTCATGGCAATAGAACATTACAGAGAGCCAGACCGTGTCAAGGGAGGGCCTGGAAATGATGAATATAATATTCACGTCTGTTTTCACATTAGAGGCCATAATCAAGATTATTGGTTTACGTATCCACTACTTCAGATTCATGTGGAACATTTTTGACTTCATCATTGTTATTGTGTCCTTATTAGGGTGAGTTTATTGGAAGCCATCAATCAAAATATTTATTTCATAATCCATATCTCAATCCACTAGCATTACATTCTGTGATTGTAAAGAACTTCAAAAATAGTTTATGATTGTTTTAAGACTGCATATCTAGTTTTCATTACATATTTACAAATAAGAGCATCAGAGAAATAAGTCCATATTGTCAACTTTTTTTTTATCTTTCTCTCACTTGCTGAGTTGCCTCTGTATTTTTTTCTAGTCCAATTTGCACAACAAAATGAAATTTGTAATTAAAAGCCATGTGCTGTTTTCCATAAATATTAAAATCATTCGAATGAAAAGATAAATTACAAACTTTAGGGCCAGACTTGATATAAAAATATGGAAGAGAGAACAACAACAAAAACATGCCCAAGACACGAGTACAACGGACACTGCCAAATTGCCTGGTTTCAAAAGATTTTTAAAAATGTTGTATTTTCTGGAGTTTAATCATTTCAAAGAGGATTAAAAACTGAATAAGCTTAAGTTCAAGTTTCCTCTATTACTTGATCATAAAAACCAAGACATGTATTGTGCTGACTTTTTTATCTATATTTTTATACTACTTTTGGATGCTTTTTGTTTTTGGGTTGTTGGTGTCATTACCTTTTTTCATTTCTTCTTCTTTGCCTGTTTGTTGTTGTGTTGGGTTGGGGTTTTGTGGATTTTTGTTCTCTTCTTTGGTTATAGTTTTAAGTGAGTGGTCCTATTGAGGAATTTGTGTCGTGATCAGGACCCTTGAACCAAGTCATTGGTTGAAGGAAAACACACTCTCTATGTAGGCCTACATGTCATAAAGCTAGGAGGCCAGGCCAAGAATGACTGATGAAACCGACTTTTCGCTATAAAAAAAAGGTAGAAAGTAATCAACTCCCTGGCAAAGACATAGAGGATGTTTCATTAGGGAAACTTCTATTCATTATGTACTTTATTATCCATTAAGGCACATAGTCTTCGTTCACACATCACTGCAAAAACATCATGGAGGCAAAATAGATGCGACATGCTTTCCATTGTTGATCAGATGGCTCCACCCAGTGCCCATTTGACCAATGAAATGATTTCTATTGGCGATCAGATTATTCCACTCAGTGCTCAGGTGACCAATGAAATGCTTTCTATTTGTAATCAGATTATTCACTCAATTCCTAGGTGACCAATGAGATGCTTTCTGTTGGTGATCAGATTATTCCACTCAGTGCCCAGGCGATCAATGAGATGATTTCTATTGGTGATCAGATTATTCCACTCAGTGCCCATGTGACCAATGAGAGGCTTTCTATCTGTGATCAAATTACTCCACTAGTGCCCATGTGGCCAATGAGAGGCTTTCTATTGGTGATCAAATTGCTCCACCCAGTGCCAATGTGGCCAATGAGATGCTTTCTATTGGTGATCAGATTATTCCACTCAGTACCCAGCTGACCAATGAGAGGCTTTCTATTGGTGATCAAAGATTGCTCCACTCACACCCAGTGCCCAAGTGACCAATGAGATGCTTTCTATTGGTGATCAAAGATTGCTGCACTCACACCCAGTGCCCATGTGACCAATGAGATGCTTTCTATTGGTGATCAAAGATTGCTCCACTCACTCCAGTGCCCAGGTGACCAATGAGATGATTTCTATTGGTGATCAAAGATTGCTGCACTCACACCCAGTGCCCATGTGACCAATGAGATGCTTTCTATTGGTGATCAAAGATTGCTCCACTCACACCCAGTGCCCAAGTGACCAATGAGAGGCTTTCTATTGGTGATCAAAGATTGCTCCACTCACACCCAGTGCCCATGTGACCAATGAGAGGCTTTCTATTGGTGATCAAAGTGCTCCACTTAGTGCCCATGTGGCCAATGAAATGCTTTCTATTGGTGATCAAAGATTGACTCCAATCACTCCACCCAGTGCCCATGTGACCAATGAGATGCTTTCTATTGATGATCCCAAGATTGCTCCACCCACTCCAGTGCCCAGGTGACCAATGAGATGCTTTCTATTGATGATCAAAGATTGCTCCACCCACACCATGTGCCCATGTGACCAATGAGATGCTTTCTATTGGTGATCAAAGATTGCTCCTCACACCCCATGTGACCAAGAGATGACCAAAGATTGAGTGCCCAAGTGACCAATGCTTTCTATTCGTGATCAAGATTGCTCCACCCACTCCAGTGCCCAGGTGACCAATGAAATGCTTTCTATTTGTGATCAAAGATTGCTCCACTCACACCCAGTGCCCAGGTAACCAATGAAATGCTTTCTATTGGTGATCAAAGATTGCTGCACTCACACCCAGTGCCCAGGTGACCAATGAAATGTTTTCTATTGGTGATCAAAGATTGCTCCACACACACCCAGTGCCCAGGTGACCAATGAGATGATTTCTATTGGTGATCAAAGATTGCTCCACCCACTACCACTGTCCAGGTGATCCATGAAATGCTTTCTATTGGTGATCAAAGATTGCTCCACTCACACCCAGTGCCCAAGTGACCAATGAAATGCTTTCTATTGATGATCAAAGATTGCTCCACCCCCACCCAATGTCCAGGTAACCAATGAGATGCTTTCTATTTGTGATCAAGATTGCTCCACCCACTCCCAGTGACCAGGTGACCAATGAAATGCTTTCTATTGGTGATCAAAAATTGCTCCGCCCAGTGCCCAGGTGACCAATTTAAAGCTTTTTATTGGCGATCAAAGATTGCTCCACCCACACCCAATGTCCAGGTAACCAATGAGATGCTTTCCATTGGTGATCAAAAATTGCTCCGCCCAGTGCCCAGGTGACCAATGAAATGCTTTCTATTGATGATCAAAGATTGCTCAACCCAGTGATCAGGTGACCAATGAAATGCTTTCTATTTGTGATCAAAGATTGCTCCAACCAGTGCCCAGGTGACCAATGAAATGCTTTCTATTGGTGATCAAAGATTGCTCCACCCAATGCTCAGGTGGCCAATGAAATGCTTTCTATTGGTGATCAAAGATTGCTCCACCCAATGCTCAGGTGACCAATGAAATGCTTTTTATAGGTGATCAAATATTGCTCCACTCACACCCAGTGCCCAGGTGACCAATGGAATGCTTTCTATTGGTGATTAGGTTGTTCCATCCATACCTAGTGCCCAGATGACCAATGAGATGCTTTCCATTGCTGATCAGAATATTCAACTCAGTGCCCATGTGACCAATGAGATGCATTCTATGGCTGATCAAAGATTGCTCCACTAAGTGCCCTCTGCGTTACTGAGACCCAGACCATGGTAGACAACAGGCCACCTTATCCCAGTAAAACTCACTTTCACTTGACAAAACTCAGCTCACAAGTTTAACTTCATACTGGGGGAAGATTCGAGGGATGTTAAGCAAATTACCTCTGAACTTATTTACTCCTGGCTACCACGATCCTTGACATGCTGTTTGTGTCTTTTGGGCCGATCAAACTTTGGCATTCTCTGGATTGCTATCCATTGTGTTTATGCGGTCTCGTGACCCTATAGTAATTGAGTCACAGATCTCCATAACCAGCCTCTCCACCAGCTAAGGCAAGTAAGCATGATGGTGGCTGTTTCAAGGCTGCACTCTGAACTCAAACAACCTATACTCATTTAAGAAAAAGGAGAGGGATGTGTGCAGTTTGAAAAATTGAAGGAAGGTCTTACATGCAATTTCCAGGCTAATTTAATTTTATTATACTCCATTAGAGGTACAAATTTTGCATTTTAAGAGCATGTACATTTTAGGGGTTTGTATTTTAGCAGTGGCTTTCGTAATATCAAAAAGGAAATGCTTCAGACTGTATTAATGGGTGTTGTGGGGGATATCGTGTCTTCTTTAGGGCCATGTTTTCATGAAACTTTTAGCTTGAGTTATATTACATAGCTTTGGATAAGCTGATGAATGTTTTTGAAAATAATAAATAAATCTTTAATATTGTTTTACATCTGTGTTCTTTCCAAATAATAATTCTAATGTAATGCATCTTCATAGTTCTTGGGAGTCATAATCCTTACTTTCGTGGTAAGACAGAATTTGTTGAAGAAATTGTTCCTGAGATTCCAGTTTGATTTGAAAAACTCATTTTATGTTACAAAATGACTCCTTACTTGTTCTGAGATTTAATTTTTCCATATGTGAGCATTATGAAATGTTATTACCACTTTGGACAATTTGGCTTTAGGGATTCCATATCTTTTACATATACATGTATATTATATTTACAGTCTACAGCTATAAACCTGACCGCCGATAATCCAACATACAGTCTTATCAGATACAATCATTAGGAACAAAATAAATTTTGCCTTTTTCTATGTAAAAGATACGGCAATTCATTTTTCCGACTTCAACGCTCATTTTCAACAACAATTTAGTACTCTATACATATTGAGGTGTCCGTTAATCCAACATGATATTTCCCAAAAGATTTCAAGGCATTCAGGAACTTTTACAAACGCAATGCCATGTCCATAGTTAATCCATGTGGACAAGTATTGTATACCACATGGCCACAGGTGTCAAATTAAGGGCCTTGAAAGGAATCATGAATCGGGAAAAACGGTCATGATAAATGGGTGTAAACTCAACTCATCGAACTCAACTATTCAGTGAGAATTTTTCATACCTTTCGTTTTATTAAATCAGCGGAGACAACCAGGACTACTAGCCTATTTGTTATGCAATTCTGTCTGGGTTTTTTCTCTGACTCTCTGCCTCTGCCTCTGTCCCTGTATCTGTCTGTCTGTCTCTGTGTCTCTCTCTCTTTCTCTGTTTCTGTTTCTGTCTCTGTCTCTGTCTCTGTCTGTCTATCTGTCTGTCTGTCTGTCTGTCTGTCTGTCTGTCTGTCTGTCTGTCTCTCTCTCTCTCTCTCTCTCTCTCTCTCTCTCTCTCTCTCTCTCTCTCTCTCTCTCTCTCTCTCTCTCTCTCTCTCTCTCTCTCTCTCTCTCTCTCTCTCTCTCTCTCTCTCTCTCTCACTATGCTTGTGTGTGGGTGTGTGTGTGTGTCACTCTGTCTATATTGCCTCTCCTCTTCCTTGCTTTCTCTCTTTTCTTTATCGGATTTGGGAATTTTCAACATAACTCGACTCTGCAAAGAGCATAAACCTAGGATAAGCACGTTTAAAATGCGATGTCACAATTACACACTCTCTGAGGTTTCAGCTCCTGCAAACCTACCTCTGTAAATTGCTTGTAAATCAGACAAGCGTCTAATCCGACATTTCTTGCGGCGTACAGTGTCGGATTAACGGCAGGAGACTGTTTATATAAATATATAACATATATATGTCTATTCTCCAGTATTTACTAGTTAAAGTAGCTTTGCTATCACATATTACTGCTTGTTTATTACTTTGTTTGCTTTTCTAAATCTAAGTTGCATTTTTGTTTCATTATGCATTACTTCCTCTTCATTCAGTTTTGACTGTGAAATATGCATCAGGTATTTGATGTAATTCATGTTAGTGTTAGTGTTATACGTCAAAATGCATGAGCTGAAACAAAGTTTATTTGTTGTGGTATAAATAGAAAGATAGTTGACAGTTCAGTTGTTGTTTTTTTGAATGGCCGCAATATTGTTAACTAACTCATTATAAATCAGACTGTAGACATTGTGTAGCTCGGGAAACTTGGTCTGGTCAAAAATTGTTGTCATAGAATGATCTCTGGTTAAAAGGACTGATATTTAGAAGAATTTTTGTTGAATAGAGAAAATGCAGACAGTCAAAATATTGTTCTTATAGCTGTCATTCATATACATCCCAAGAATAGTTTCAGACAAGCAAAAGTAATCTGTCTTACCATCAGATAAAGAGTTATGCTTTGTGATATCTCTGAACAACATTAAGGAATTTATTTCTGTTAATGTTAGTATTTATTATTTATCATTCTGTTCCTTTGAAACCAAAATACAGTCGATTCTAGATTCCAGTTAATCGTAATACAACAGGAGCGGCAATATTGTAATGATTATCCGAATGCACCTTTGACTGTCTGCCAGACTCACTGTCGGTGTAAGGCTATTGTATCATTACGGTTGTCAGGTTATAACAACGTAGACATGCGATCATCGTTTAGCAAAATGTGAAATCAGACAATAGCTGACTGAAAATCTGAAGCAAGGTGGTGCCAGGGTTGTAATTATCCAAAGTTTTATATAGAATAAATTCCGTTTATTATGAAAACTTGCAATTAAACAGCAATTGCGATTAACCGATTTGTGAAAACCAGAGTCGACTGTAGTGGATAGGTTTTTTACTTAAGATAAGGAAGAATCGTGTTTATAAAAATAATCCCTTCATGTATCTTTCCACCTGTTGGTGATTTGAAAAATGCCTATCTTAAGTATTATAAATCATTATTTTAGCATTATATTCTGTGAGTCAATATCCATGTGTAGTTACAAAATCACAAATAGTTTGCATTTTTGGAATAAGCACAATTTGTTGATTTATTTTCCTCTATTTTTGCTGGCTATAGAAATAAACTTGCTTGATTTATAAGAAAAAAATAAAAAGATTTTTGGTAATCTGCCTGCTGTGTTCTCCCATGAGAAAAAATGGCATTAAAACTTTGTTTATTCTTTTCAAGGCACTCCCTCTAGAATGATTTGTTTCCCAACTGTGGTCTATTGTACACAGATAGGATATAAATGTTATTTGTGCCTCATATTGCAATTTTTTTACTCGCATGTTAGTGAATTGAAGCATACATAATATTGTAAAAGTTTGTATTTGTATGATTTGCTTAAATTACACTTTCATTGTTTTATTTTCAGTCATTACCCTTTGTCAATCTAAGAATCTTGTTTCCTGGGTTTTTTATTATAAAATCATAAAATTCATGCGTACTATGAGAGCAGATAATGGTATCTGGGCATTTTGGCAAAATTGTCAGTCTAAAAATGATCTCTAAATCGTAATTTTGATACTTTTTCTTTATTTCTTTATCTTTATCTTCAAATTCAGTTTGATTAGATTAATTTTTAGGAATAATGGTAATGAACTTTTGTTACAAATTGTATAAACAAAGGAACTAAAAAGAAATTTTCAAAACTTGATTTAGTATGTATTTTCATATATCTTCAAGCAAACTGAATTCTATATTTTTATTACAATCAACAAATTTGAATCACCTTTCTCTCAAGATCTTCTTTCATTGATTCTGTATGAAGTGCCTTCATGTTTTTGTTTTCTTGCTTTTGGCCTTTTCTCCCATGTATATATTTATTGTAACATGCCCATTATCTTGTCAGTCTTTGTCTCCATTGATAACCTTGACAGCCCATGATTGTATTCCTGAAATTCTCTATATGAGCAAAGTCTTATATTTTCAACATTTATTAAAAGATGTAATCAGATGTTTTCTGATAGTGTTGAAATGACATGTGAAAGTGTTGAGATGTGCAATATCTTTTTTGACAAGTTCTTCCCAAACTTACCTTTTTTTAAATTTCTTCTTCCAGAATCATTCTGCATGACGTATTGTCGAATGTTTTTGTTACACCTACATTACTGAGAGTAATCAGGGTTTTCCGGATCGGGAGAGTTCTGCGCCTCGTCAAAGCAGCCAAGGCATTCGCAAACTACTCTTTGCCCTTATCATTTCTTTGCCGGCAATTTTCAACATAGGAGCACTTCTTTTCTTGGTGATGTACATGTACGCTATAATCGGTATGTCCTCTTTTGGAAACGTAGTCATCAACGGCATTTTTGATGAGATTGTCAACTTCCAGACATTTGCTAAAGTTTTATGTTACTCCTACGCTTAGCAACCTCTGCTGGCTGGAATGATGTTTTAGATGCACTCTTGGTGAAAGAGCCATACTGTAACCCAAACCAGTATCAGAATCCTGACGGAGACTGGATTGATTCTTCCAACGGTGACTGTGGCATTCCCCTTTCTGGCAATTCCATTCATGGTCACGTACATCATCATTGTATGGCTCATTGTGATCAACATGTACATTGCCGTCATTCTGGAGAATTTCAACCAAGCCCATGAACAGGAGGAGCTTGGAATTACAGAGGATGACTTTGATATGTTTTATGTCTGTTGGGAAAAATATGATCCTCTAGCCACTCAATTCATCAAATATGAACAACTAGCGGATTTTGTAGCAGATTTGGAGGAACCATTACAAATTCCGAAACCCAACGAAATTGCTCTAGTTTCCTTTAATCTTCCAATAATGGAAGGGGAGAAAATGCATTGTTTAGATATTTTAATTGCATTAGTCAAAAATGTTAGCTGATGTTGAAGAAACAGAGGAAATGAATATATTAAAGAACAAATGGAAGCTAAATTCGCTCAGAACTTTCCACAACGGGTAAATATTACTGTGAAATCAAGTACACTGCAGAGGAAAAAGAAGATGTTGCAGCAAGAACTTTACAAAGGGCTTGGAAAAGTTTCAAAGCCCAGAAAGCTATGAGGAACATCACAGCTCTAGCCGTCCAGCAGAAAATGCGACGAGCTAGTAGCTCAGGATCAAGAACCAGAACTGATATCATGCGTCATCTTGGCAGCCGCCTTAAAAGCTCTCAATCGTTTTTTAATTCCCGCCGGGTTTCAACCAGTGCTAGTGGAAATGAACCAACAGTTTCAGAGAAAAGACTACAATCTAAATGCCCTCAGTAAGCAGCCAAAGCTGGGACAGCAGCTCCAAGTTCCCCAGGTTTTTACTTTGTATCCAGCGGCTGAAGACAATAAAATGAACGGACAAAGCTTGGAGTTGTGAGACTGAAGTATTGTGACTTAACTGTGATTTTCTGTAAGATTCCTACCGGTTCACATACAAGGTGAATTCCGCTTAAGCAGACATCAAACATACACTCTTTTTCTGGACTTGATTCTTATATGTGATAATAAGTATTATATGAATCATCCAATCAATGGCCTTTGTTAACATTTTGTTGCTTTGTTTTTCACATAATAACATCAGTGAGTTTTTTTCAATCATGCAATCATTTCATAAGTTCATTTTTCTTTTATTTATATTTTTTATATTTGTGATTTCCTTCATGATTCAAATTGAACTATGAATACTTTTTTTTTTTAAAATCACATTAATTTGAAGATTTCTGACTTTTTTTGTGAACACATCTTAACATGATTATTCCATTTAGTTAATGCTTGGCTATGAAAATTAAGATTTATGTAGATTTTGTCATATGACATTGTATGAAGAAAATATCATACTCAATTCTTTGCTGTGGTATTACAAGATTTTAAATGTTAGTGAATTTTTATCATTATTTAGATTGTTTGCATTTCTTTGAGAAAATTTATCAAAATTTAAATATTAAATCATACAATGTGATACAGTACTAGCAGTCTAAGAGATCGAATAATCTTGTTAGTAGACAGACCATAGTAGTATGCAGACAGCAAACATTAATGCATAAAGAAAGACTATGACCATGATTAAATATAATTCTTACCCAACCTGTCAATCATGCAATAAACGTCTATCAGTTTAATAAGGGACAGGTCAGCCTTGCAGGAGGTGGAACTGACCATCCATTTCTACCTGACAAGCACACAACAAATCAAACTCATTCACCAATACCACATTGGTTGGACATGCAACTATGATTTGATTGACGATTGTTTTCGTAATGCGGTAAATAATGAGGACTTTAGACCATCGTCCATTTGCCTGCAGAAAACATTCTGCATCGTGACCCTGCACAGTCTGGCTGGTAAAGTATGATTCACTGTTAAATTATCATAGATGATGACTATGAGTTTGCTTGGCCCAGTTAGATGAAATTGGCACCTTGCCATCTGGTGGGTGAAAGAATTTGCTATCAGCACTCATCTATTAAGAGGTGTGGCTTGATCATCACAAGACAACTTTGACAAGTTAGGTGTTTGTTACAAATCGTGTTGTTAGCCAGTCTAGACGTGTTTTGTTAATGGGCAAATTATATGAAATGAATTCTGTTTCCTGAGATAACATGATGGTAGGTGGACCGTGGTGTTAGGGCGACGTGTTCTTAGACTGCTACTAGTACTATTGTATTTGTTTCTTAAAAGTAAATAAGTATTTCTAGCATCATCACCTAAGATGTTTAAGTTTAAGAATAATTATGCTTTCTTTTTACCTCACTCTTATTTCTTGTTCAATTCAATATCCTCACTAATGGCATTTGATTGATTGTGTCAAAATATTTTTTTCTGGCCAACGAACTTAATACTAATAGGTATGTTTTTACAACAGTATTGAAATGTACAGTTTCACAAATGCTCTTTCATCTTCATCTCATAATAATATTTGTACATGGCAAACTCTGGATATTATTTGTAGAATTGTTGTTGTTAGCTCAAAGAGATTGCCTCAGTCAATCTAAATTGTTAATTAAATATTGGGTTTTTTTCCAAATTTTCCTAACAAATTAGTGGCCACGATATGAAAATAGAGGAAATATTTTTTGTAGATATATACTGAGATGTATTAATCCAAACAGTATGAAAATTTTCTTTATTGAGCCTTGTGGAGGAAAATATATTTTTCCCAGCAAAGAATCTGTTTTCACATGGATTTTAATTTAAGAATCAACCAAATGTTTATTTGATTTCAAGTAGATTTAAGTAAAAAGCTTTCCTACATATGGTTTCTGTCTCTGTTTTTTGAGTTCAGTATGATACAAATGGACTGGATTCAATTCAGTAACTATGAAATGATATCCTGCAGGCAGGACTTAATGTTGACATAGACTAAAGTCGTGACATGATTTAATAACATACACTAAATGATAATTTATGATTACAGCTGGAAAGATAAAAGAATTCTTTGGAGTAAATTGATTCAAATCCAAATGTAAAATGTATCTTAAATGGCAAATATGTTAAATCGTAACAGTAATTTGTTTTTGTTTTGTTTTTTTATTTTGGTTACAGTCTTTTGTGTATGTATGTTTTGTGATGTTAAGGATTTGGAGGGAGTTGGGAGTTTACCTCTTTAGAAAAATCAAACTGGGCTCACTTTAAGTATTGAATATCTGGAAATCCCCATATCAGTGTATTAAATGAAATCTTCTTATATGAATTTTTTTTTCAACTGTTGTAGGTTAGATTTATTTTTATTCTTACCATTGTCATTTGTCTTACCATTGTCAACATGACATCCTTATTTATATTCCTGATATTTCACCAAGAAAATTCATTACTAAGTTTAAAAGCTTGAAATTAACATGAAACTCTTTGATAACTGTGTGTGGGGTGTTTGGTAAATAATGCCTCCTAAGACGTAACTTTAAAAGTACATGCAACACAGGCCTGTATCTGTAAGATGCTGAAGGTGTCTACAATACAATGACTTAGTTACTTTTGGACACATCTGCTTACCTAGCCACACATGCTTACCAATATGTGACTGTGACCAGTAGAGGCATCCAACTGGCAAAAGTTTTCAGGCTTTTTTTTTCTAACACTAGCTGTAAACAGCAGCTCTCACTGCACCACTTAGGTGGTACCTTGTGGACCTGTCTTCAGCTCTGGATCAGCTTAAACTTAATACAAGAGCAACCAGATCAGGCTGTCAAACATACATGGCTTCATCTTCAAACATTGATTGTCACCTGTACTAATTGTACCCCAGTATAATAAGGCTATGGAATAGACTGCCAACAGAAATAAAACTCAATGCTACCATTGAAGACTTTAAAAACAGACTAAAACACATCAGTTTAAAACAAAAAAATTGTATTTTAAATTTTGGGTTGAATTAAAATATGTGCGCTGACCTGAAATTGTAAAATACGTGTTTAACTCCCTCATAAAGAGTTTTAAAAATTGTCACCATGTCTTTCCCAACAATGCAACAAGTTTTGATTTCTCAGGGGAGGCAGAACCCCTTATGCTGGTACTCTATTGCCCGCTACAATGCTTCAGTGTCATAATGATTAACGTTGATCCCAAGATTCATTGCCTGTATCAGTGGGATAAAAAATATTGCCCTCTTGGTTATATCCAGTCAAAATCTCCTATCAATTCCATTTGGTGCACAACGGATTATTTTTTTTCTCTTTACTTCATTTTAAAGATAAGTGCTATTAAACTGTAATCCGAAAAGCTTAATCTAGTGTTTGCAGCCCTAGTCGATGATTAGTTACGTTTTTGCTTCTCCTGAAAAATGACGTCGTACAGACTTACTTGTTTAGACAATTTCACCTGTGTAATTCATGTTGATAACTTGAATAGTTATGAGAACATATCTTGGGAAGCATTACTTTTTGAAAGGCCTTCATTTATATCTTAAATTACATTTCTCCAAATGGTGTAATGAAAATGGTGTAAAAATACCAAAAATGTGGCAATGATTCTACAGATGTGTCTACAATTTTAGATTTTCAGTGTAGATTTAAAAGCAACAAATTGTTTTGAGGTTAATTTTCAGGCTCATACTTAGAATTCTTATGACAATACTTAGTAACTCTAGTACTAGCCAAAGGAACAATGAAGCTTATGCCTTATCCTACTCAACAACAAAAGATAAACCAGGCAGTATAGTTTGTTTTTTGAGTGAAACCATCCCTAAAAAGAATGTGGCAGTGGTGCAATGAGCATGATAATATTACACCTGTTTGTTTTCTTTTATGTTTCCTTTTTTAAAATTAATTTGAACAAGAGAAAAAGCATACTATGTACATTACGATTTGACCTTTCACATAAATTCTTCATACTACAATATTACCATATATGAGATTACCACATTCTCATCCCTATGCACTCTAGCAACTTCGGATTTCTGTGCCTGTTGTCCATCTTTACAAAGCCATCAATAATGATGCACATAACATAATATGATTCACCTGAGAGAAAAAAAGAACTATGTGTGTACCCAAAGTTTGCTACTTCTTTGGAAGATGGGATGAGATGGCATGACTTGAAAGAACTTTTCAAGTATGTAAAGTATGCAAGGAGATGATTCTCTTAATTTTCATTCAATTACCTAAGTGCCTTTCTATGACAATCTTCGAAAGAAAATATTGTAAAGCTCAGTATATTTGAAATATCTTGTCCTCTATGCATTCATCAATGAAGTATTATTTTATGTAGTATGATTGCTTACCTTGCTTTAAAGATATCATACTGATTTTATATTGTCAGCTATGAAGCTGCGAAAATCACCTAATCATCATTTGATTTGTGATTTTGAAATCAATGATACTTGCAAAATGTATTTTTCCAAACTTTTTTTTACCCATATCTCAATACTATTATTACTACTATACTATAAAATAAATTTTACAGTAAAATTGTTGGACACAGATAATGGTAAATAATACTAATATTATTATAAGAAATGTCATATTATTAAGCATTCATGACAACCTCCAACTTCATTTCAGTTGAAAGAGTGCACAGATTTTTTTGATGTGTGCAGGAGTATGACTTGTTATGTTTAGATACAAATCCTGTTTCTAGGACAAAATAAATGATGACCTATCAACTCTTTAGATTGAATAAGATTTTGCCTATTAGTTAAGTCTTTATCTAATTTAATTGACGATATTGCACTTTTTGTATTTTTTTGTTTCTTTAAGCTTAGTCTTATAAGAAACCCCTCAAAACTCAAAAATGAAAATGTTCATTCTGTAATTTCATAGGTTATGCCATTTTTCTAATTGCCTTAGATTTTGAAAAAAACATGGATTTTTTATCAACTGTATTTGTTTCTACTTTGTTGTAATAAAAACTAGACTAATAAGTCTGTGTTTTATGCTAGGGCAAATAAAACCTATGAATGAAAATTGACGGCTTCAGGACTTTTATTTATTTTGCATGTATAATGACTGACATACAAAAATGCAAGTAAACCTTCCTTATTCGAGAGCGCTTGAAAAGAATGGCTTCGCGTGTCATTGTAAAATAATGGGAGGGGATGAAGAGGGGTGGGGGGGGTGAGGTAAAATTAGTAGAGATGGGGTTGGGGTGGTGTCACAAGAGAGACATGAGGCGCCTTAATGTGTATACATTGTATTACATTAGGAGGCCAGTCTCTGCTTTGATGGCAATAACTCATGAATGTAAATGACAGCCAAGAGCTGTGTGAAATGTATTAAAAACAGAAGCACAGAGATGTGCTGGTGTCTTCTTCATCTTGCATTCACCATCCACTCTTTTTAGTGCCAGCAACAGATTCTGTGTTCAGCATCAAAATGAAATTTTATCATCATTCCCTGCTTCTTCCTCAAACCTTATGGATCTATGCTTTGGCACAAACCAGCTTTGCTGACTACAGATTAGCATGTCTAATAGAACTGTCCACGAAAAAAAAACCACACACTTTTAGAACATTTAAACTTTTGTCTCAAATTCATAAAAGATCAAACTTATTACTCAAATCCTCGACCTGATGCATGTTCACAATATACGAGAAAACACAGACGCCTATCCATGCACGAATAAAAAACACGGTTGGATCTCTCTGAAATCGACCCGTTCCACACATGTATTTTTTATGCATTACATAGCACTATAAACAATGTCGACTTGCACTCATTCTGTTACTAATCAAGAGTAAAAGAAGCGGCAATACTTTTATTTTTTATTGGTCGTGAAATGGTAAATGAAGCATGTAAAGTTTAATCAAGGCTGCCACCTTACTATGGAGGCTCAGGTTCAAGGTCATTATGGCCCATGGAGCCAGAGCTTATCTCGGTTTTCAATAGCATGAGTGAACATGTGATAATAATCAACTCCTGTACAGGACATTGGTCTGATGTGGGTTTTGCTCCCAAGCTGATGCTTGTACCCATTAGCACCTGGGTTGAGTGTGGAAAAAGACGTGGTAAGTGTCTTTACCAAGGAACAAGTGATAAAAGAAATAATAATGCAGTATGCCGGTAACTAACGAAGAGGAAATAAGAAATTGAAATTGAAGGCCTAATCCCAAGAAACACAACGTTGGACTTAGCTTTGTTATGATTCGAACCCAGGGCGTATGATCCCGTCCAGCAGCCTAAGCACTTGGCCACTGACACTACTAAATGAGGCATAATGTCCTACAATTATGTAGGTAGGATCACCATGGTAGGAATAGGATACAATACAAGAGCACCCACAGGTCATAGGGCTTTGAACTTTGAACTTAATCTCCGTAGTTGTTGTTGCTGCTATGATTGGGGGGGGAAGAAGAAAGAATATTGGGCACTATGTTGTATCTAGCTCTTGAAAAATGTTGTTTTCATGTTTATATAGTAAAGTAGAATAAATCCCATACTCAGAGTTGAGTGTAGGGTAACCCAGGAGTAAAGTCCTAATTTTTTTAGGCATACGGTACAATGTGGTATTATGTGTAAATAGTCTCTGAGTCTGGGGAGAAAAGTCTCAAAAAGTCAGTATAAATTATAAATTCTGAACGATCAAAGGAAACCCACATCACCTCTTGCTTAGTGATTGCGAGTGTCTCACTAGTCTCAGAGACATCTCCCCCATTGGCAATATCAGTTTAGGAAAGTGTTTAAATTATAATGGCAAATATATCTAGTATTGTATTTATTTTTCGTGATAACTTCTGCTTTCGCTTCATTATTGTATGCTTTAATGAAAGTAAGATCGATCATGTAATCGTTAATCCAGACCCCTATCAAGTTATCGCCTTGTTGTTCTTTTTCTTCTTCTTTTCTTCTTCTCTTCTTAATAATAATATTAATAATAACTGACCACCTCAAATCTTGAGTATTACTGTCCCATGCACGCATATTTTAATTGAACCAAGCTCCTTCGTATTATTCATATTTCAGTAGTCACACCAAGATACGTGCCACTAAATGCATGCTTCCTGATTTTGTAACTGAAATGAAATTTGACACCGCTTACATTACCTATGAAAGTGATACACCTCCCTTGATCACCAAATCACCTGCTTCCAAGATCAATGGCTTTAGAGAAAATTTGATGAACGACTCACAACGGTTTTATTCTGCATGCTCAGTATGTCTTGTATATATGCTCATTAGTCTTTGTCATTCCATATTCAGAGTTATTTCATTTCTCTTTTCCTAATATTAATATCACTTCAGTTTAAATAATTTTTTTCTCAGTTATACTTCACCTTTCTTTTTTATTTAATTCTGATTGGTAGTGACAAATTGGGGAGTAAACCAGAGTTACACCATCTTTTCTCTTACTTAAAATAGGGACAGACATGTGAGAGTGAGAGTTTTCCTGACATCAATAACCTGGATCGATTTATTTATGACCTGATGTGACTTGTAAATTGACATAACCTGCCTTACAACAGCATGGCGTGTCTTTTGTTGAAAACAGTGTACAATGCACTGTGATGACCTGAGTATGTAACCCTTAAAACGACCTTGGGTATATATAATTCACAGCATACTTTTTGGCATGATAATAATGATATATGAAATCCCATCTCTGGCTCTTCGTTGTTATATTGGCTGTTGACTGTCACTATGATTTTTTTCTAGAATAGGGTCGTCATTGTTATAAGTCGATGTCCTTATTTCTTAATTTGATAAATTAGATGTCTAGTCTTTGTCATTCTTCCTTTCTTATTGTTTCATTAAACTTAGTCTAGGCTTTTCAATCACCTCTTTTGCTTTAAATTCATACTCCAATGATTGTATTTTGACCCATTTTCTGATCAAGCTCAATTAGCATCCTTATTTATCTGTGCAACACTATGTATCTTTTTCATCTAAAATTGACTTTGACATTGGTAACATATTAATAAACATTACTGAATCACTTGAGTGCGTGCTTCATTTGACTTTACCCAGTCCACCATATCACACAGTAATCTTGAGGAGAATTAAGAGGAAATATCAAGATGATAAGACGTGAAAGAGAGAAAGAAAAAGTAAAACCCCTAAAAAGTACTTACCAATCACTCACTTGATCCCTGGGGAGAACAAAGTAGAGCTACCTGCCGGGTGCCAAACAATACTAATGACCACCTTCATTTTTTTATCCTTCTCTGCACTGTCAGACGTTGGACCACACATGTATAAAATGAGGGAAAACAGAGCTTAAGTGTCACAGTCAATGGAATTTTTGTTTCATTGAAGTTCACCCATCTACCATATGTGGTTATCTCACTCTCAGGGTGGATTAGGAAACAGCAAGATGAAAGACAAATGAAAGTGGAAGAGTGAAAGTAAAGAAGAAGAATCTACAACAACAGCTCCCGCAAACAGACTATCGTTGAAATGGAAAAAAGATAATTACAAAAGGAATAAAAACTACATGATGAAAGACAGGATAAATGTGTGACATTTCAAGCCTTACCCTTCATTGGACAACAAGGCTCACCTCAATCATTTATTTCAGATAAAAACCATTTTCTAGCGCTTTATGATAACATTATCACTCTAGTCTCATACGTAATAATACTCATCTGCAGCCACCTTGGGTGTGTCAAGGTTGGATAAGATTCAGAATGAACACATCAGAGGAGAAACCCAAATAGGTAGGCTAGGAGGCAAAGTTAGGTAAAGCACACTGAGATGGTACGGACGTATAAAGAGAAGAGATATGGAATATATTGGTCACAAGATGTTGCGGGTGGACATATCTGGCTGGAAGAAGAGAAGACCAAAGCGAAGGTATATAGATATGATGCAGGAAGACATGAAGATCGTTGGTACAAGAGATGGGGACTAACAGGATAGGATAAGGTGTAGAAAGATGATCTGCTGTGGCGATCCCTAATGGGAAAAACCGAAAGACGGAGAAGAAAATGAATGTCCAGACCCAATGCAGATTTGAAGGACAAGACAAATATTGATTAAGAAAGTTTATCAGATCGAGTTGAGATTCAGAGCTGAATGACATTTAATGATAATGATTTTCAAGAATTTTTTTTCGTTCTTAACTTGAAAATGAAATGCTAGATCAAAATAAAGTTTTTGTATTCCACTTCCTTTTATAATACTGCATCTTTTTTTGTGTGCGACTTGTCAGTTTGTTTATCTAATTGGACTTGCCCGTCCACCATGTGCAATGATCTCAGGGTCAATTAATAGGAAACAGAAAGGTTAAAGTGTAAGATAAGTGTGCAACAGTGATAGGGAAGAAGTAGGACCTACCAGCACAAACCACCATCCGCCCACGGAGTAACTTGTCAGAAGGATTGCTCTTATGTGATGAGAATGCTTATTTTAAATTATTACAAGTAATGAAAACAAAAAATTTATGAAAAACGTTACAAAACATTAGGCATTCCTGTCAGTCACCCCAGACTCAAAACTCAACAAAAAACAACTCTTAAGAATTGCTTCCAATAATCAGGTAGCTTTAATTTAAATATCAATTACAAGAGATCCTTATCAATCATCAAGCCATTTTCCATTAACATACATCCAGGTAACAGACACATATACATTCAAGCGTAAGAAACTAAACTCGAAAACGCTTAAACCAAAAACTTCATTAGTTCAAAAGATTTACCAAATCTCGACGTTTTCTTCATAAATTTCCCTCATAATCCGAAATTTCACTCTAGTTTGATCCTTAATTTACCTATAGTCTGCAACATTTTTGGTTCCCTAGACACTTTTTCGGATAAAGCCAGCATAACCCAAACCTAGAACTTACTAGAAGGAGAAACAAAGCAACCTCACAACTCCACCCCTTGACGTTCTTGCGAACATACAGCACATGTAATACCATTACACTAGAAGAGCAATACCTGATGTGTATGCCTCGACACTGTAGGTTTGTACTTCTGTGTCTGTAATGTTGGTGATAGGCCACTCAATCATGCAATGGATAAATCTCATCACCATGCCCTATCCCTACCAACCTAAATCTCTCCTTTCTTCCCTTATTTTCTAATCAGTGATGACCCAGTCAACCGTATTGTGTCTCTTTACCATTCACACCAGACAGAAACGGATGAGAGCTGGGAATTGTGACCGCTTAGAAAAGGCTAAAAACATTATCATTAAGTGGTGTCCCTAGGATAATCTGATAGTCTAAATAAAATGCTTAATCCAAAAAGAAATCTCTAGTCCCATGAATTTCAGATTAAGCGTTTTCAAGTGAATTTGATGTAACAAAATGTATTATTTGCTGAATACTAATTTCACAGTGTATCCATACAACAGTGCATAAAGAAACAAGTTATCCAACTAAGGATTGAAAAAATAAGCTTATGTCAAATAAACTTTCTGATAATTTAATATTTTATACATTATATTACAGGCCAATTTCCCTACTGAGTGACATCTTAAAAGAATAGGATTAGCATTCCAAACACCACTGGGCAAAACAGGGGGGGGGGGGGGGGGGGGGGGGGGGGGGGGTATACACAATACAAATGTCCTTTATAATATAAAAAAAAGAAGGAAATAGATAAATGAAAAACTACAACCTTGAAGCTAATGTAAAGATTTCATGAACAATTTATAAAAGCATTAACCAGACATAATATTATAATGCTGACTGAATTATTAACAAAGACATAATTCATTCTAAAAATGAGCTGATAAATAACACCCCTCTGTCTTTATATTTATAATACACCTAATAAAGGATGGCACATGTGGTTTGAACAAAAAGGATTTTCAATGGGATCAAGATGCATTGCTGTCGTACCTGCTTTTGTTTTTTTTTTTAATCGAACACAAGAGTTTCCGAATATCCTTCTTGAAGAGAAACTCAGTCATGACAGATATTCAAAATATACTTTGTACATGTAATCTACAGGGTTAAGGCTAAGACTACAATAAAATTCATAATACATGCTCACCACTCTACAAAAAACTTAGAGAATCACATACTTTGAGGGTAAATCTTTCAAGACAGTATTCACACAGAAAAACCAACAACAGCAAACAATATGCACAGCAACCTTAAGCCTGGGACATCCAAAACGGAACACCTTGTGGATGAGTTTGATACTGTGGCGGTTGTGAGACAACAGGCGGTAGGGCAGGGGTAGCCGGCTGCTGCTGCATAACCGGGCCCTGCACGGGCTGGGTGTGTGTGAAGTGAGCCTGGAAATGAGGGTCGAGGTGGGAGGCATGCCAATGTTGCTGTAAGGGGGAGCTCCCGGAGATGGCACTATCACCTGAGGCTCCTGCATGCGCTGGACAGACTGGTTGTGAATAGGGATCCCGTTCGAAGAAGGGACAGCAAATGTTACCGGAGGTGCCGTCTGGCTGGATATGGCTTCAAGAGTACTGAGGCGGGTAATGTTGTGTGCTTGAAACAATGACCGCCGAGCCGAGGGGCGCAAGGACTGAGATTGTTCAGGTTGTGACACGGCCACGGGTACGTGTTCAAAGTTCTGAAACTGAGGGGTGTGGCGGAGGCACTTGCTGTGTTCCCAGTTCAAACTCAAACATTTCTTGATGGGGAGGGTGAGAGGACATGGGCACACCCTGAGGTGCAGAGTGAGGGTGGGGATGAACATGGTCAGGATGCAACTGGGGTTGTCCTTGATGCTGTTCTAGCTGTGGTGCCTGTGGAGGTGGATGTTCGATTAGAAGCTGTCTTGGCAGTGTACCAGGCATAGAATGTTCAATATGGATCTGACCCGGCGCGGGGGTCGGTGGTGAGTTAAATGTATGGGCGCCCCGTGGGGCACAGTATGTTCTATAACTATTTGAGCAGGTGGAGCACCTTCAGGACGTGGGCCCTCCATGTGGATATGTGAGTGAGGATGATGAACCTGGGGTGGAAGATCAGGCTGTTGAACTAGATGATGGCCAGGAGCAAGCCCTGGGTAAGGCCTGGCTGAGGCAGTCGGGAATGCCCATCTCCTGAGGCTGTGGCGGAAGGTTGGGGTCTGATGGCATATTAGGGTATCGCAACGGCTGGCCTTGATACTGCGGAGAAGCTGGGTGTCTCTATTATCAATGCTTTCATCGTCACTTGAATGGTCAGACTTATTTTTCTCCTCGAGTCTGCTTCATGCTGCTTGCCTTGCCTGTTTTTCACCACACCTGACAAGAAAATTATAAAATGTTGGGGAGGGTTTTTGTGGGACACAAAATATGACTATACCTATGCAACTATAACAATATATATTCAACAAACAATTTGGGGGGAAAACTTTTGTGGGCAACAAAGAAAAAACCCAACTAAGCTTATGCAAAGTTATGAAACTAGTAGTTTTTTTATTTATAAAAGTAATTTAGAGGATATTCTAAATAAAATTATTTCCTTTGCTATTTCCTTTGAACAATTTCAGAAAGTCTATTTTAAAATATCAATTTAATGCCATTTCATATACCAACAAAACTGACATAGAATACAGTCCATGTCAACTAAAACTAAAAGTAGTCACAGGACAATACAGCCAAAGTTGACATTAATAAGAAAGTAAAATTTGACATGTGAATGCTATGAGACATGTTTTATGTATGACATTGAAAGCTTAGTGCTATTACTTTCATGTGGGCAAATCAAAGTTCCATCCATAGCACTTGAATTGGAGAGTTTTGGGACTAAAATGTCAATGTTCTGCTTTTTGCATTATCAAGTAGAACAAGCATGTTATGTTTATGGCAGAGAAATGCCCCTAAGACCTATGAATTATTTGTTTTTAAAAATAGGTGAGAGCAGGAAAAAATAGTCAATCAATCTGAAAGTGAATGAGAAGATGGCACTGAAAAACCCTTATTGTTAGCCAACCTTTTCAAATTGAAAAACAGACTGACCATGCAGACAACTTGCACGATGGCCTATAATATTCCAGAAAACATTGATATTTAACTTGAATCAAACCTTTTAAAGCAAATAACAAAAGTCCACCAATGTTGGCCTTTCTGGCAAAGTTAGATGGTAGTTTTGTGAACTCAGAATGGCATCTCCAGACATTCACTCTGACCTCTCTTCAATGTTTTTCATTCACTTGCGGTTTCTCAACAACAAAATAGTAAACCCTCATATAAATACTTTTCAATGCAAATATATTTCAACGTAAATACAGACATGGTTTTCCAACGCCAAAAACGATACTAAATATGTTTTTTATGTACTGGTTAGCAGCTATGCTTATTATGCAACAATAAACAGCCAATACGGAAGTACTGAATTCGTCTGGCTATCAACAACACACTTGCTTAGTTTAGGGTCCCAGATAGTAGGAGATAATGGAAAATTTGGTGTGTATCAAAGAGGGGAATCAGCCTTTATAATCCCCTACTACACGGTTACCAAGAAATCACATCATTTCGGGAGCTCATTGCATGCTTGCCGACCTCTCATTGGCTTTCAAGTCGCGTTCTCATGTTTTTTTGTCAAGGATTCATTACTACTCTGCCTAGCGTTCAGTGACATTAGAGATGGAAGGCAAATTGTGACTGTCTGTGTATTTGTAAACATGTGCAAACTTATAGGAATAGTCGAACAGGACATTATGACACCTGTCTTCACACCTAAACCTAGATTTTCAATCTTTTTACATTAGTGACAACGCCAAAGACTGTCGAAAGAGAAGGGTGTCTGCTCCGAAGAACGGCAACAGGTCTGGAAAATCTTGTCTTGCATTTTCTTTTGATTTATTTATTTGTGCTTTTTTCTTGAAATGTAGTCTTTCACTTTTTTTATTCGATCAGCTCCAAATTTCTCGACCAATTTGTATAATATTTGCTACACATATCCCTCTTGCGATTATAAAAAAGTGAGGTAAGATTTTTGTAATATCTTGTATACTTTTTCAGAGCAAACTATTTTGGTAATCAAGTATTGAAGTGAAGAATATTGTAGTCCTTATCAGACATCTGCAAACCAGTAGAATAGTTTCATACTAGATCATGGATGCTATTACAGATATACATAAAGCATTTCTTTAACAATAGTACCTTTCATTTTTTTTTTGTCAGACTCGTGAATTCCAACCCCTTTGCGTTTTCCTCCTGGTTCTGTGGAGAAAAAAAAGTCATTGTATGTTCAGTAGCAGTTAAGAACTTTTGATCTTATTTGTACTGCATCAATTGTCTGGACAGGTTTTAGATCCACTTTCAGTGAATAGACATCATTCTTTCTATCTTCAAACATAAACTATTCAGCAGGCAAAGAACAACTTGACAAGAACATTTTTCTTCATCAGTTACTATACATGAAATTCACCAATGGACAGAGATATGGTTTCTCCTTTGCTTCAGCCATTCATTTATCTGAGACTTGTAGAATTAAATAAATTAAATTTGTATCCTTCCTTTCAGAAATTTTGGCCCTCACATTCTGTGAATGCTGCTATTCTCTTTCCAAAACTAACACAAAAATAGAATCATTGTATGACTGTATTAATGTTGAAGTAAAAGAATAACACAGTGGGCTTAATAGAAATTCTCTTCTTTCTTCTACCACAAAAAATAATAGCAAAAATAAAAGTAACTGACCTAACACTATGTAATAAGGAAAAAGCTCAAAAGAAAACAATTCTTAGCCATCAGCAAAGCACCAGAGTACCCCATCATACATATTGGCATACCCCATGATACATATTGACATACTCCATCATACATATTGGCATACCCAATGATACATATTGACATACCCTATCATACATATTGGCATACCCCATTACATAACATATTGACATACCCCATGACACATATTGGCATACACCATGACATATTATATTAACATACCCCATTACACATACTGACATACCCGATGACATAATATATTGACATACCCCATGATACACACTGACATAACCCCATGACACATACTGACATAACCCCATGACACATATTGCTATACCCCATTACCTAATATATTGACATACCCATGACACATATTGGCACACCCCATGACATAATATATTGACATACCCAATGACACATATTGGCATACCCCATGACATAATATGTTGACATATCCCATGACACATATGACATACCCCATGACACAATATATTGACATACCCCATGACACACCCAACAACGCATACTGACATACCCCTTGACATAATATAGTGTCATACCGCATGACACATATTGCAGACCTGCCAACTTTTCAGGGACAAAACAAGGGAAATGAATATTTTTGAATCATGGCATGTCGATCGATTCACATTTGCAATGACGGACGGTGCACCCCCTATGCTATCGCAGTTGTTTTTGTGCGACCACAAGCAAATTTCTTAGCGATTTCCGAATCTGGGCACCCTTCTCTTACTCTTCTTAACAGAGTCCCGAACTGATTACTAACCAAGACAGGCAAGTTTTTCTCAATAATAAATTTTGTCCATAAAACCTCTGCCCTAATTACAGAGCAATCTCTGTCCTTGGTCATGAAGCCACTGATATTCCTACTGGATAGACTGTCCTTAACTGCAGTAGCATGCTTTGCAGTTTTCACATGTTTTCTGATGTCATCCTTCCCACTACTGGCAATGCTAACATCTAAACCACAAGGTACACAATATGCAAAGCTCTCCCCTTTTGACAGAAAGTTTAATGCATGGCCATTCCTTCCTAAATTCCTCCCGAAATTTAACACTTGTTTTAAGTTTCTTGCTTGGTTGAGATCTATTAGTATTACAACTAGATCTAGAGGTAGGTTCCACATCTTCTGAATGTTCTATTTCCAAAGGCCATTTTTTTTTCCAGAAATCGATCCATGCCCAATATGAAATAAAACGTTTATATTATCTAGATCTAGATCTCAGTTGTAGAGCCTAGTATTCCAATTTTAAACACGGTAAATTATAAAAACAGCAGTAAATTAATTAATAAATCAGGATTGAATAAATCCAAAACGAAGGTAAAACTAATCAAAAATATAATCCAAGTAAGATTCAAGAAAACAGACACAATCAAGAAAGCGCGGTAGATATACAAAATAATATGAGTCAGTCATCAGCTTCGTAAACAAAGGAAAGAGACTGAAACTGTGAAAGAATGATAATATTATAGACTGTATTTAAATGATTACAGTTTAAACCTAGCAAAGTGAAAGCAGTTTCTAGCCAAACAGCATTAATAGGTGAATATCGAGTACTCAAAGTCACTGAATGTAATCTACGATTACTATCAATGAAACTATTTATAATTAGTATCGCTTTTATTGTCTTCGATTATTTCTACAAAGTACGATTATAAGCTTAGTACTTAGTAGAGCTCAGTAGAAATTATAATTCGCAATTTTCTTCACCAAAATAATTTTTCGCTCTCGAGAACAAAATATCGGGAAAATTGCGGCCATATCAGGATGTCGGGAATGGGGGTTCCAAATCGGGAATTTTCCGATAAAATCGGGAAACTTGGCAGGTCTGATATTGACACATCCCATTACATAACATATTGACATACCCCATGACACATCAGATGATGATTTGGATGAAGAAATGGAATGTGTCTCCTCTTCTCTAGTCTCTTCTTTAGATGGAGAGGCAATACTAGTGGGCCGTGGGGGAGGTGGCATGAGAGTAGTTGGACTCGATGAAGAGTTTCTGCTCTGTGGTCTGCAACTGACAACAAAAACATTTCCATCATAAGAAGTCATTCATTTAGTAGCTGAAACATTGGAAACATCCAGAGCAATTAAGATTAGAATTTTCAAAATTGTTCTTTGTAAAATGCAAATTTATATAAATCTCAGGTACTAAAGGAACTAGGTCTATGTCAAGAGAATTCAAAGTTCATTCTTTATCAATTCCCATTCTTCCTTCCGGTGTACAGGTTTGGATGCTAAAATGATCTTTCTCCAGGCTACCCTGTCCTGACATTGTCTGTTTCCTTTTCTGTAAGTTAAATTTCTTTGATTCAGGCTTAATGAAAATAATTGGTAGTCTTTCATTCATTTATAAAGCTGTTAAAATGTTCAATTGTAAGTAGGTTAAATCATCCCAATAAAAAAAAATGTAGATTTGACTTTTGAAAAAATTAACACAGAAGACTATGGGCTGACCCAGTCGGTAATGTTTCTGGTTCAATTCCCCCGTCTATTATTTCAAAACAAAAATACCCTTATGCCCGGTCAACCTTGAATGATAGCTTCTAGGTGAGTCGTTGACCTGTGATTTAAAATTACCTGATTTCTGAACCAGGTGAAGTTGAGAGGTGCTGACCAGAGAGCGCGATGGACTAGGAGGGGGAGGTAGGTGACTGATGATATGAGGTGGCAACGGCCCTGACAAAAACTGCGGGAGTCCAGGCTGGGTCGGAGGTGGCTGAGTCATAAGCTGTTGGCCTTCATGAGCCGAAGGCGCTAAAATAGGAGCCTGACTTGGATGCATTATAGTCTGACCCGCCAAGTGACTGAACTGAGCTTGTTCTGGCGTTATGTGGCTCATTATGAGTCCCTGTGGCGGTGGGGCCTGGAAAAGCTGGCCTCCAGAATGAGGCTGTGACACAGCTTGTGACATAGGAGGTGGTACAGGTTGAGGCGGTGGACTAGAACGCAACAAGTTTACCAGGTGCGGTGGCCCATGCTGTGAGAAGAAGAAAAAAGACATTAACATATAACTGAAGTCGGCTATTTCTATGCCTTAGGATAATACTGACAGTTAAAACTTTAAAGTAAATGATGATCCGTATTCACAGAGAGGACCAGTAAATGAGATTTTTTTTTAATCAGAGCATATTAGTATGCTACTTTACCAAACAATCACATATAAGAACAAACAGAAAAGAAATAGAAACTTTAACCGTCCATGCAAAGACTTATACTGTAGACAACACACTTTGATTCCTTTTTTCTTTTTTTTTACTGCACTACATAGTCAAAGGCGAATTATGACAATAAGTGACAACTCCACTAATAAAGACAAAACAAACACGTGACATTTCGGATATAGCCCTTAGTCAGACAACAAACGAGAAATATCTAGAATCTAGATCTAGATCTAAGCACTACCTCAGGCATCACACAATGTGATGTCAGAAGAAAAACAGAAAGGAGGAAGAAAGAAAAAAAAGACAATGATGATAAGAAATGTAAGTAGAAGGGGATGTGAAGAACATATAGGCGTAAGAATGGAAGGTTCAGATCTAGGATGAAATAAAAAATATGAAAATAAGTAAGTCATAAAAGGTGAGAAGGAGATAGATAGATAGAGAGAGAGAGAGAGAGAGAGAGAGAGAGAGAGAGAGAGAGAGAGAGAGAGAGAGAGAGAGAGAGAGAGAGAGAGAGAGAGAGAGAGAGGGAGAGAGAGAGAGAGAGAGAGGAGAGGAGGAGAGAGAGGGAGGAGGGAGGGTGAGGGGGGGGAGAGAGGGGGAGGGAGAGGGAGGGAGAGAGAGAGGGAGAGAGAGGGAGAGGGAGAGAGGGAGAGGAGAAAGAGAGAGAGAGAGAGAGAGAGAGAGAGAGAGAGAGAGAGAGAGAGAGAAGAGAAGAAAAAACGGCAGAGAAGAAAGAAAGGAGAAAGAGGTGTGAGTATGGGGAACAAGAACGAAAAAAGAGGATAACTATAAGACTAGATCTATATCTCACTGGGTCTAGAAAGAAGAAATGATAGAGAATGAATGAAAGGAAGTATCAATCAAGGCAAAAATTTACACTAAAGGTGCGAAATGTATACAAATGACAAATATATCGATGCAACAAGGGAACAGAGTAAACGACTTATCTGAAAAGCCAATTAGCACTAGCTGATGCTTTCGAAGCTTTGAAGTCTTAAGTGTTTTCTCCTTAGTGATGAAATAGAGTGTATTCCGTAATAGTAAGAAACCGTGCGCAAAGTTGCTTCTGGTAAGTGGTGAACATAAAAAATGTGTGCAAAGTTGACTACCATTGAGTACCATAGATAAGCACTCGGGGTGTGAACTGCCAGAGGGACCCAACTTTGCCCGGGATAAGAAGGGGTGGGGGAGGGCAGGGTTAGGGTGGGATATTTTCATGGGAGTGGTGGTGATGGGGGGATGGGGTAGGGTAGAGGATGGTGAAGGGTCAGGGATAGTGATAGCGTGTGTCAGACTATGGGAGTTACTCCAGAGAAAATTATACGAAGTGGTGTAAGATGATGTTCATACCATCAGGGTTGATTGTGCCCAATCTTACTATAAGTCGGTTCTCTATAGACTTCCTAGACTCAGCACCGCCGGTACAAGACCTGAGAATGCACACTTTCAGGTCATGGGTTCCTCGATGGCCTGGTCCATTAAAATGCAAAGGCTTGCTTTCGCAGTTTTCAATATTTCTCCTGTGATGGCCAAATCTGTTGGAGAGTTGCAAGCTAGTTTCTCCGATATAGGCCATTCCACAATGACTGCAACGAAGAGCATAAATTACATTGCGAGAGGGGCAGGAGAATTGCCCATTCACTGTCCAGGTCTGTGTAGGGAACTGAATGGTTGTGGAGCCGTCCACAAAGGGGCATGTCTTGCAGTTAGTGCGTTCACATCGGATGGTGCCCGACGTCAGTAGAGAGGCGACCGTGCACAAGGATATCCTGAAGGATATTGTGTCTCTTGGAAGGCAATCAACGGAAAGGAAGGGAAAATACGTCTAGTCTCATCACTAGCATGTAGAACAGGCAGGTTCTTGCGGACAATATTAATGACACGGTGTGTGTGCGGATGGTGCGGAAGGATAAGGGGTATGTGTTTGGTCTTTTTTCTTCCTACGATGGTGAGGGTGTCTTTACGGGGTACAATTTTAGCTCTCTGATAGGCTTGATAAATGATGGCCCCAGGGTAGCCTCTGCGTAGGAAGAAATCAAACATCTTAGGCGCTTCCTCTGTGAATAGGTGCTCAGCAGAACAGATGCGTCTAAGGCGGAGGAATTGAGAGTATGGAATTGCATCTTTGCAACGTGATGGATGAGAGGATGTGTAGTGAAGATAGCTATGACTATCTGTATCTTTGTAGAATATGGTAGTTCATTTGACAATCTAGTCTACCCAATGATGCTAGCCTATAGTTGATTGAACATGAATAAAGACCAATTCAAACCTGTCCATTCCCAATTATCAATTTTCCAAAGGGTTGAGAGGAATGGTGGAATAATTTCTTGAGTAGCTATGATACAGTCCAATCAATGAAAATATATAACGATAGTGTTGGGCACAAACCGGCTAAGTCGAAAAAAACAAAATTTACAGGAGAGAGAAAAAACTGAATAATTCTCTTGAAAATCGGTTTTAAATCATAACATTTTGCATACACGAGATGGATGGAATGTTTGTTCCTATGGGCTTATCATATTTTTACATGAAATTAATTTATTACTTCTTGGAAGTCCGTTTTGAGATACAAGAAATTGAAGCACTCAGTCATTTATATCTTGACCGACCCATTCAGTTGAATACTGACTTGGCTGTTTTGTGCCGATATGAAAAACAAAAGCCCAACTTAGCTGGTTTGATACAACACAGTTTTGAAGCATTTCTATAAGATAATGCCTTGTTCTATTTTTACACAGTGTAGCTTTAGTTTCTGTTAAGATGAATACCTATTTTTCTTAAAAACAAAAATTTTGGGCTTGGCCGGCTTGTGCCCGACACCATCAATATGTAGATAAAAAACAATTTCCCTAGGGTTTCTAATTATGCCCACGTCCATATCAACGTCTCATGTCATCTATGCAATGGAAACATTTCTTATAACTAATGTTTCATTTTAGACCTGGATCATATGAAATATCAAGTTACAATAAAACCTTTAAGAACCAACCAATGTGATAAACAGGTCTGTAAATTCAGAACTGAACTGGTTTGTTGCTGTTGAAATCTACACCAACCACTATATGCAATGATCAGAATCTACCAGCAGCTTCTCCTACCTATCCACTGCCTTAACTGGAATTTAGGATTTGACGAGTGAGAAGATGGATAAACAAAACAATTACAAAGAAAATCAACAATTTAAAAAACAACCTACAAATCCATTTCCTCAGTCATCTACATCGTATTTCTTTCTTTTATTTATCAGTTCCCATGCTACCCCTTGGTGTATGGGTTCAGATGAACGAGATGATCTTTCTCTGAGGTCTGCCTTTTGGTCTTTTACCTTGGGCTTTAGCACTGTATACTGATTTAACTATTCTATTGTCATTCATTCTGTTTACATGCCCCAACCTTTTCAATTGATTTATTTCTATCTTAGTTTTTATGCCATCTGCCTTGGTTTGATCTCTTATTGTTGTGTTTCTGATTTTGTCCCTTTTAGTTTTCCCTACTGCTCTTCTTAGATATTTCATTTCAGCTGCCTGTACTCTACTGTATTCTCTACTGTCTAAGGTCCAGGTTTTGCTGCTATAGAAGAGAGTAGGACAATAAACTGTATTGTCTACTGCCATTTTGGTTTTTGTTGACAATTCTTGTTTACCAAGAAATGCCTTTCCTAGATGGTTGTTTCTTGCACTTGCCTTTTGGATTCTCTGGCTGATTTCTTCTCTTTAGTTTTCCTCTGAGTTAATCATTACTCCTTAGTAATTGTAGCTGTGAATTTGTTCTAATTTCTCCCTGCCCAATTAAAATTTTTGTGTTTTAGCTTCCTAGTTACTAGCATTGTTTTGGTTTTCTTTGCATTTACTCTCATTCCTCTTTTATTTAGTTCATTGTTCATAATGTTGATATTCGACTGAAGGTCACTTTCTGATTTTCCAAACAGTGCTAAATCATCAGCAAATAAAAGCATGGATACATTTACTAGTTTGAGCTCCCACATACCTACATTCTTTTTTTTTCATTTTTGAGGATGCCTTAGCGACTGAATCCATAAATGTGATAAACAAATAAGGACTCTTTTCCAGTATTCTGGCATACACTTTTCCTGGTACGCTAAGTAGTGATATCCTTCTATAGTTTGAGCATTCCATACTTGATCCTTTCTTATGTATTGGTACTTTTTCCAGTCGTCTGGCACATGTTTGGACTTCCATGCTTGTTGACACATTGCATGTAGTAGTTTGTCTGCCTCTCTCCCTTAGTTTTTAATCATTTCTGAATAAACTTAATCTGCTCCGGAGGCTTCTCACTTTTCTTACAGCTGTTTGGAGTTCTTCCATTGAAATATCTACATCTTCAGCTGTCTCCTCTGGAGTACTTTTTACTTTTTGGCGTTCTTAATTTGTCGTTGTCGTATTGGGCATGCTTTGGTCTTTCTCCTGCTCTTCATTGCCCCCAGAACAGCTTTTGATTTCCTTCATAGCTTTCTTGAAGTCTTTGTCCAAACTCTTCCCATTGTTCCTGTTTTGCTTTCCTCACTTCCTCCTTGCGAGTTCTTTTATTCACGTAATCTGTCCTTTCCTCTGGTTTCTTTGATTGCAAGTATTTCTTCCAAGCATCCTTCTTTTCTTTGATCTTAGTCTTGACATTATCATTCCACCATGCTGTTCTTTTCTTATACGTTTGCCACTTTTCTTCTATTATATCATTCAGATCCATCTGCCTTTCACTAATAAATCTTTCTATCCTAGATTGGTACATCTCTTTTACTATTGGTTTATTCAGTTCCTCTATTTTGAGTTTAGTAGCTTTTTCTCTTTTCCTTTTCTGGTTGTTTTCTTCAGTTAATAATCTCATTTTGGCAATCACTAGGTGATGATCACTCAATATTTCTGCTCCTCTGCTTACTCCTGCATCCAGTGTACTAAAAAAAAAAGGAGCTGCTATTATGTAGTCTGTCATTGATTTTTCACACCTGTCTTCATTTACTCTTGTAAATTTGTGGATATCTTTATGAGGAAAAAGGTATTGGCTATTTTCATGTTATTCTTTAGGCAAAAATCTATTAGTCTCTCTCCATTTGGAGAAGTTGTTGTCTCTCCTTCTTTACTTATTACTCCTTTTGACCTTTTTATATTGTTGCCTACTCTAGCGTTTAAATCTCCAAAAACAATTAGTTCCTATTTGTGTTTAAGATTCTCTGCAGCTAATTGTAAATCGTTTTCGAGATATCTTTTCTTCTTTAGTGGCGTTCGCGTTTGGTCCATAATTTAATTTCTCTTCCTTTTGGTTTAATATTTACCTTTAATAGCCGTTGGCTTATAAATTTCCAACTTTCTAGTAGCTTTTCATGCCTTTTATGCACTAGGAGGCCCACTCCTGCTCTAATTCGGTCGTTGATATCTACTCCTGAAAAGATGAAAATATTATTTGGTCCTACATTTTCTATTCCTTGTCCTTTTTTCTCTGTTTCTGTAATGGCCAAAATGTCTACTTTGAATTTTTTCATTTCTTCAACTGCCATCTTGAGGCCCCCTACCAAACCTTGTTATTTTCTGTCATGGTTAACTCGCTTGGCATTTGGTCATTTAAGACCAGCCTGCAAGGCAGCAGGTTATTTTCTGTCATGGTTAACTCCCTTAGCCTTTGGTCAGTCAAGACCGCCTGCAAGGCAGCAGGTTGTTTTCTGTCAGGTTAACTCCCTTAGCCTTTAGTCAACCAAGACTGACCTGCAAGGCAGCAGGAGACTCGTGGAGGGCGGGATCATCTACTTCCCGTACAGGTGCTTACCTGTCCACTGCCCGGACATTGTATTAACGCAAAGATATGATTTTAGCATACCTGATAGCCTAATAAATTTTCAGGTATCTTATCATCCTTCTCCTCAGTAAATCGACGCTTGGGTTCCTCCATTTCCTTTGGCGTAGAGAAGTAAGGGTGACCACTGGATGCAATTGTGTAAACAACAGAAGTTGGAGCTGGCATACTGATTCCTAGACTTTGCATGGGAGGTTGCTGGCAATGACAGGATAGAACGAAATTGACTTTATTTGATCATATACTTCTTATTTATTGCCGATCTTTGTCTGTTTTCCTTTTATCATCTTTATGTTGAATCAAAAATAAATAATCACTTAAAATCACAATGTATGTCTTTCAATAATTGGAATAATCCAAATAAAACAGAAATTTACTTCGCAGCTAAGTAACTAAAATAAAACTGAATTACTGCCCATGAATATAAATAGAAAATGATGGAACTGACACATTCATCAATTTAGGATGTAGATTTCAGAAAATCTTCTTTATCTGGTACATCAAAAGAGCTGTCATGTTTTATTTCTTTTCTTCTCTTTTTTCTTCTTTTCCCCAAATGATTAATAGATCTGATGTGTTTATGAAACTTTCTCAGCCTAGATCTGACGTGTTTATGAAACTTTCTCAACTTAGGTTCATCAGAGATAACATCATAATGTTAGCATTTTCTGTAAATGTTTCTTTCGAGAACTTTTTTTGAAGATAATGTTGGCTCTCAATACAAGGAAGTCAAACAAAGAAAATTTTTGAAGAGTGTCTTTACGAACTTTTTAATTCAATCTCTTTGCTCTATCTTTAACCCTAGTAGCGATCCCCATTTTACCGGAAGTGACCTCTTGGGATGTGGGGTTGCCACAGCCGCTTGAGTGGAAAAATCAGCGCGTGGCAAAGGGAAAAGCCAAGATTTTGACTAGGTAGAAAAAGGACTGTATAACTGTCTGATACTAGACATATAAAACGATACATTTTCTGAAAGCAGATAACACGAGGCATTAATATTTTGATATTAGACATAAATTTAGTTCACTGATTATTTGTCTTTAGACCAAGAAGGAAAAATGGGGATTTCTTCCTCTGATAACTCTATCTCGACATCTAGGTCATTATGATTCGTTGATTCATTCATAAATGACATTTAACTAGGGCCACTGTTGTCAGTTTACATCACCAAGTGTCCAACAACACTCAGATCAATGATCTTTATTGTGTTGACAAACAATGAAACTCTAAACAAAAGGGGTGATTACAGTGAACACTACTCAGTAAAGTGTATCACTTCACCGATTGATAACAAGGCCTCTAGGGACGCTATGAGCTTAAAATAAACGATGTTTTCATTGGCTGTTACTTCACTATATACTTGAGCATTTACTACGTCTTTTTACCTTAAAAGGACAGTGGAATTTTCCATTATAGAAGGTCAGGGTCTATGCCCTTTTTTTCCTTCTGCTGTATACAAAGCTGTATACAAAGACAAATTAAACAGTTGATACTTATCCTCAAAGAGACCAGTCATTGTTCACTTATTTATTTTGAAGGGTAAAGCTCTTAAAATGTTTCATTATATTTATGTTGTTTGAATCATCTCGGAGCCTTCTTATGGTGAAACAATTTGACTAAAATATTGCAAATATGTATGTAATAATGTACATAATATGTGTCCCCCGGCGGGAGGGATCTCGCCTGGGCCATCCCGAGGAGGACCTCGCTTTCACAGGCACTTAGGCTGCCGGAATGGGGATCATGAGGTCCCAGGTTCAAACTCTAGCAAAGCTAGGTCTGACGTTGTGTTCCTTGGGAAAGACACTTAAGAAACATTCACCCACTCTACCCAGGTATGGGCACAAGCACTAGCTTGGGGTAAAATCCTGTGTCTGGCTAACCTCCCAGCCAGGAAGTGATTATGATCACCTGTTCCGCTTTACGCTATTGAAACCAAGATACTCTCCGGCTTTATGGGTCATAACAGCCTTGAATGAACTTTACTTTTATTTTTTATAAACTTATATATAAGTACTTATAAATTCTTCTTTTTTTAAAAAGAAAAGTGGTTTTCTTAAGGCACACTTTCTTCGTAACCAAGGCATTTTCAGGCCTAGACCACTTTACACACACACACATACACTCGTTTCTATGACTATAATTACCTGGGGAGCAAACAGAGTCTGAGCAGGGGGTGCATGTGTGAAGAGAGCTGGCACCGGTGGCTGTTGTACTAATGTAGGGGAGCCATGGACACAGGCTGAGATACCAGCTGCATAGTGGGTTGCAAAGAGGCATAGCCTGCCATGGGTGCAGGAACTGGGGCAGGCACTGGCTGGGGAGGAGGTTGGCCAGTGGACTGCACCATTTGTTGTAAACCCACTGATCCCATGGCCTGTGGTGGTGGCTGTTGGGACAATAGCATAGCCTGCTGTCCCCCTAGATCAAGGGGAGCTGATGGGTGACGGATTGGAGTATATCTTCATTATTCATCATTTTTAAATTTTGGGTGCCAAAAATTAAAGATTGGCAAGGAAACTATACACCTACCAACACATATCTTTAATTATCATAAAGGATCAAAGTCAAATGTGGTATAAGAAGAAAAGGATAGTAATGACGAAATCATGAAGCTATCATTGAATATGACACTTATCAGTGAAGCTCTTTGAATACATTTCAATCTCACATTCCAAGTTTTTGTTTCTCTTCCCAAAACAGCATGGGTGATATTGCTAACTTAAGAATAACTGAGCATTGGCAACTGAAAGAATGAAATACAATCTCTCATTTTGTTCACAATTAGTCATAGATTCTATTTTTACCCAGCTAAGATGAAAATTTTGGTCGTAAATAGACACTTTCCCATCTGAAATAAATTTTCCCCATAAAAATTTATTTATGTGAGAAATAATGAAACAAGAAAGACTTTTGAATGTGCTCTTTGATTTGATATCCTTTGTATACTGTTTCACAACAGAAAATTCTCTTCAAAAGTGATTTTCAATCCTCAATTTCACAATCACATATCCCCATTTTCCCCCCCCTCAACTCAGTTCTCTCATGAATGATGTAATATAGGCTTGAAAGGAGTTTCTTTCTAAATAACATATAAATTCCCTTGAAACAATACCCCCTTTGTGAAACTATTGTGAAACTGGAATGTATGTTTTTCCTTCTTTGTGACAATGATGTTTTAGAGCATTGTTGTTCTACACAACTCACTTATGCAATGACTTTCCTTCAAATATGGCCAAAAACTTCATCCTAAAAATAGAATCTGTGACCAGCTCATGCTTTCAGTTGAGTTTGTTGAGTTATTCTCGTTTGAAATACGGCTCCTTATCAATTTTTCGACAAAGTAAAAGAGCCTTGGAACGATGGAAAGTTTAATTTGCTCTTACAAAGATAATATAAAAGCATGAATCATAGCAATATCTTCATACAATGTTCCTTTTATATACATGTACAGTAAAATCACTATGAACAATCAATGAAGAGAAAATAATGTTTCTTCTTTTACAATCTCATCTTGCAAACTAACCTTGCTGCTGTATAATAGGTGGTGGAGCTGAAACAGGGAGGGGATTGACAATCGGCATCTGATTGAGACCCATGCTGGATGGAATCACCACTGTCTGACCTGATACAGCGTTTGTCATGGCTGTCAAAGAATGATTGATACAATGAAAAATATAATAAAGAGTATTTCAGAAAATGTAATATGTCATAGGTAAACATTGTGACACAACAACACAATAAATAGTTCTCCTGAGCAAACAGAAACCATCAGTTAAAGAAACCCCCAAGTGCCTTAAAAATGCCATTGCTCCATGCCAGATTAATTATATCCCCGCAAGGACAACAAGAGTGATACATTTCAAAGGCATACAACTATGCTAAGCATTGAGTATAACTGCTGATCTATCTGTGCTTTTGCTAGAATGTTCTATGCCAAACGCAAATGTATCGGTTGTGGGCTTTTCCTCTCACTGTTTGTTTCGTAACAGTTTAAATCTACGAAACAAAAATTGTGAAGAAACGCCCACAACTGATACATCAACATTTGGCGTAGAATAACCTAGCAGAAGTACTGATAGATCAGTGATTGGCACTCATAGAATTAATTCTAAATCAGACTCATTCTTTTCAATACCTTGAGGCACTGTGGGAATCTGGTTAGCTAAAGATCCTGTTGCAAGCAGCATAGGGGGAGGTCCTAAGTGCTGGCCTTTAGAAAATGAAAATAGAAAAATAATTTGATAAAAAACATCAGAAAACATCAAATTTTGTTAAGAGCCATCTGACATGTGAATCTAAGCATTTATTTTCATTGTATATCTTCGAGAAAGAAAGTATGTGAAGCCTATATTATACATATGTATTACCACACTTAAAATTGATTTCATAACAAAATGCATATATGCTTAGCTGGGTTTTTTTCTTCATATTTTGTTTTGTTGACGTGTTTTCTGTGGCTTAGGGGACGGTTTTATGATTAACGATAAACGTGCCAGACTGAGACACTGACCTTGTGGTTGCATGGTCTGCATGGGTTGTTCCTGAACTGTAACAATAGGAGCTAGGCCTGTTTGTGGGACTGCCATCTGGGGCTCCATCAAGTTCGCTGCAAGTGACAATCATAATAGGTAAATGTGGAAACATCCTCCAAATATGAGATTTTAGTCAAAGTATAAGCGTGTCATAAAGTTAAACTGACAAATCCTTCTTCATTTAACAGAAAAGAATGTTATTTCGGTGATATGGGTCTCTAAAATATCAGCCAGCTGTTTCCTGGTGGGATAACTGGCAATAGGTTTGAGGCCAAAAGGATGAAAGAAACCTAAAAAACAGAAATTTTCAATAAAGTTAAGAAATGAAAATTGAGAGTGTTTGTTTCTCATAGCTGTTCAATAGAAGCTGACACCAAGACTGCAAACAAAAATGTGATAAATACATACAACACATCTAAATATCCACCTTGACACCATGAAGCTAAAATAAAAATTCAAAATGATTATCGTCACATTCGCAGTGATTTTGTTTCTGAAACATTATCTATTGAATGACGTGCCTGAGGAAATGTCAGAGAAATGGACACTGAGACAACAACAGAAATTTTGGGTAAGAAAATTTAGTTATTAGGTAAACAACTTATCAGTTTTCCAAAACAGTGCAAGGATAATGGTTACGGCATCAAATGCCAATCACATGACCCATTATTAAGTCAAGGTTTAAATTTTCACATAGTGTTGCGGTAATGTCAGTTCACTTGTAGTCTCCAGTACAAACTCAAAGAAAAGAAGAATGTTCAGTAAACTTGATACTTTTGGAGAGGTGTATCAGTAGCTGATCAATAGAGTGTGATTAGCCACCTTCTTGCTCTCCATTGATTCATTCATATTTTGTTGGTAGGATAAAAAAATAGATCAATGATTTACATTTCTAATTCAAGGAGAGCTACCTGACATGGTTTTATAAGGGAATCACTTAGCAACATTAAAATTTAAATGTGTGCATCTGATTAATCATGACATCTTAATATGTTCTAAAGGCGATCGTCATGACACTGAAAGAAAGAAAATCTTTTTATTTATGGAAAAATGTATTGATCTCCAGCATTCTTCAACCTGTTTCATTTGAAAAAGAAAATATCAACGAGGAAGTACTGCAACCTTTTAGACCATCTGGGCATAAAAAGCTTGTTAAAACAAAGAAAAGGATAGAAAATTACCAAAGATATTTGAGATCAGAAAGGCATGAAGAAGATCCAATGGTTAGGCAAAAAAAAAAAATTTATACCCATCGAGGGTACTGAGTGTAAATCAAGAGGGAATTTTATATCACAACAAGCCAGACAAGCTGTCGTCTTCCTGAAATTATCAGTTATATATTGTTCCCAAAAGATAAACAGTGTGGAGAATCATAAGAGATTACAAGGTTTTGAATGTTTGAATGATGGGATTGCTGTCCAGAGAAATTTGTTTGGTTCATCAAAGCCAGACCTTGGAAACAATTTGGTGATTATGCCATGCATGTGCACAATATATAAATGCTTACAGAAATACAATGCTGAGATGAGAAGCCCATAACCTTTTCATGACCCTGCAAGACAAAATCTCATTAGATATGTAAAATCTTTGAAAACTAAGACAAAAATCTAAAGGAAGTTTTGTTAACATTGTGTTTCATGTAAAAATCAGGGAAAACACCACGACCCTTCTACTTTGATGGTGGCTGAAATAAAACCAGAACATTTGAAATTTTTAAACACAAACATAATCTACAGCTATTTTGAATTCATTTCACATCAAAGAAGGCTGTAAAAGAAAGGTTCCATTGTTAACATCAAAAATTTATTTTAAATGACTCTTCTATGAGAACACAATGTAAATAACTGACGATTACTTTAAAAAACTTATCAAAGCAATATTTTCCGAACTGTCTATAAAACAATGAGGCAAGTAAAAGAATAATTACAAACTATGCAGGAGAAAAATTCCATTACAACACAATGATTTCCTTGAAACTTGATATCAACAAAATCATTGGTTTTTCATTTCTTCATGAACTTACTCAAGAGGGAAAAAATTTACTCTAAAACCTCAATTTTTGCTACTCTTTAAATGGCCAGGGATGTCCCAAAAGTAAAAAAATGTGTTGCTGTAATTTAGGGATTTTGGGGAAGTTTATATCTATATTCATCACATCCAGTCTACCTTGTCTAAGGTAGGACTTGTGGGGTTATTATCAACCAGTGTAACTATTATAGGATCTTTAAAACGACCACATGCCTACAGGTAAATCAATCCTCAAAGAGTTATTTCCATCTCCAATAGGATGAAATGTTTTATACGTCTGAGAGAAGAACTTTTCAAAACATGAAAAAGTTATTCACGATTTATATTCCCTCACTGTAATTCAATGTTAAAACATCAAATTTGTGAGGCCTGCATCAGAGCTACTGTCTTATTTCATTGTAAGTAAAAGATATTTCAAAAAACAATTTAAGGGATAATGGACTGTCCACATTTACTGGCTACACTGCAGTAGGGGACATCCCTGATCTTGAAAGATACACAAAATTAAAGTCTGGATAACAAACTGTTTCATATATTGCCACTTCTATATTAAAGGTTGATGATTGTACTTGTACAATACCAAAAGTTAATAAATAAATCAAAAGCCTTGTTTCATCAAAAGGTTCAGTCATTATTGCTTTTGAATGAGAATTTCAACAAAGTTGATATGTATGTGCAAATGTAATGAGCCAAATACATGAGGTTGGGGTTCTAAATATTTCTTCTTCTTTTTTTTTTTTTTTTTTTTTTTTTTTTTTTTTTTTAAGGCTTTCCTTTTTTTAGTGAGATTTATATTTTCTGTCCTTTCTGTTCCTTCTTTCTATTTCTTTTTTCATTTTTTTTTTTTTTAGCATCCACAAGCACAAACTTGCACAGGGTGAGATTTCACAGAGCCTCCATACCTGTTGTAATAAAATGAGAAAAAAAAACAGTTCAATGCCAAGGTCAGGCATATGACATTAGTGCAGACTTACGCTGCTGGGGAACTCCAGTAATGAGCCCTGTGGGCATAGACAGGGGCATGGCAGCAAGAGCCTGCTGGAAACTCACGTAAGACTGTTGAACCTATTCAGAAAAAAGCCAAGCAGACATATGGTCATAGTGATATGCAGCCTTAAAGGGACTGCACATATTAATGGAAACAAAGCCTTTAGAAGAGGGTTAAGTATTTATTGGAAGGCGGGTTTGGGTTGAAAAGAGGGAGGAATGGGGGTATGAGAGAAGTCTATAGGAATTCTTTCAAGTATGCACAATACAAAAGAAAACAAGTGTTTAGGACAGTGCACAAAAAAAGCACTTCAATATCCATGCTTATTTGCCATAAGAACAATTTAAAGATATTTCTTCTGTAAACTTTGAGAAAGGAAAATGTAATTCGTCCTTTTATTAATCAAGCAGACAACATTGTTTGTTTTCATAGCGCCATTTCTTGGAATGGTACATTCTGACAACCTTCTTAGAGACTGAGTAAGCACAAAAATGAACTCACAAAAACTAATCAACTGGGAGAAAATTGAAAGCAATCTTATGCTGATTATAAGAGGAAAAATAAAAATAAACAGTTCTCTAGGATACTATGTCATTTATAAACTTGAATCCAATACCCTTTATTTATATGGGACCTTTAAACAATGTCTACTAGTAATGAATGATTTCAATCAACTTCAAGATTATAACTGGTCACAATAATTCTGTGAAAAATGTCCTTTTGACAATAATGAAAGTTATGTTAATTTTTGCTTCAAACTTGATGACAAAAAAAAAATCAATAAATAAATCTTTCTCTTGTGCTCTTAATATACTGAGACTCAAGTTTTCTTGTATAAATATGAAAAAAGGTAGTAGGCTCAAGATAAGAGCATTTTCAGACATGAAAAACATAAAATGGACATTTTTCACAAGTTTGATTTTGGTTATATGAATAAGCTATGAAATATGAACTTGATAGAACTCCAGTCTGGGCTGACAAGATAAAGTAGTGACACTTTAAAGTAAAAGCTTTCACACACAAAAAAAAAGCATTAGCAATTCCACCACAGCTTACCTGCTTCTAAAAATCCTGAATTATTTAAGACCAATTTCATTTTGAAATTCAACACCAGTGAGAACAAAAAGAATGTTATATTAAGATCTCTTGAGATAAAAGAATGATGGAGATTATGTAGTGTAAGCACAATTTTTTGAAACAGTAACATTTTGTTTGCAACAATGTATTTGTGTAACAAATGCTCACAACAACAAAAAGCCAACTTCCCCAAGAAAAGAAAACCTAGGGCCTTTTACATATTTAAAGCCTTTACACACACAGCATATAAGTGATTTACATTTTCAAACATACAAATGATCCTCCTGAAATCAACCACAAAGCTATCTCTATATGAACGTTCAGATTATAGCATTTCAAAGATTTTAGTGTCCAAAGATAGAGACACTGGAGCATTTGTGGCACTATACGAAACGTGTAGTGGTGATTGTTATGAAGATAAAATTACCTGAAAACTGGACCACACCCATTATGGTAGCTGAAAGAAAACATCTGTTAGCACCAATGTTACATGATGTGCAGCAACAACACAAATAAAGATAGCGAATGAAAAGACTAAGAAAAATCAAGCATACAATGGCATAAAAAAAACCCTCTTCAGAAGGGTAGAGTGAGAACATTCTTGTGGCAAATAAGCATGAATTACTAATTGTCTGCTGTTCTAAGATAAAATCTTGTTAGATCTTAAAGCTTCTAAACTATATAAAGTTACTAGCCTGCCTTTATCAGATATGCCCATAAATCCTTCTTTGAACTCAAGAATCATTCATTATATGTATGTGCCAGACACAGTAAACGAATTGGAAAGTCAAGTAACTGATGCGTCAGATAAAAGATCTGACTTACAACAGACAATTTTTCATCCCACAATAACTTTCATTCAAATTAGAAAACGAAAGAGATACAAAAACAAGATATTAAAACTCATTATGAAATGACAAGAGAATAGAAAATGTTATGTTACTCTCTCAAGGCGTGTCAAGTTTTCAGTCAATTTTTCAACTTATGAAATAAGCCCTTTGACAATCTTAAATGAAATTAACATAATTTAGGAAATGGAGAGGTCAAATAATATGGAAAGAGAACATGTCAATGCACTGCAGCCAATAACTTAAGTATGCATCCCTCTTTTCAAGGCCTTAGATATCTTTTTTTTTTTCTTTTGAAGATGGTCCTCTGAAAAACACTGATTAATATAAAACTACCAATATCAAACAAAATACTGGACCTCTTATTCATAAAACACATCATTTAATTTGCTTCCTGAGTTCACAGCGTGAACGCAATCTGTACAAATGTAGAAAAACTGCAAAAAAATCTTTAGCCATTACTCTCATATACAACACTCCTGTCTTTAACTTCTTTCAGAACAAAATTTTAATTGAAGAAGATATACAGTGAGGTACCCATGGCAACACCAGTCCAAACATGAATCTGAGAAAGCGAAATTTTTTATGAGTCAATTTTTACCTTAAATTTGCTTATTGACGGCATACATGGACTCATATGAAATATCAAAACAGTTCAGGAAATGGGCAGGTGTAATGTCAAATAAACACTAACGGCTATTTAAGACCATAACTAAATTTGTGCCATGACATTCAGATCAAAGAATAAAACTTACTGTCTGAATCAGATTCTCTGCCAGTTTCTTGGCCTCCTGCAACCCAATCAATGAGGGATGCCTTTAACAAGAATTTTAAAAATTAAAAAATATGTTTTAGTATACTGCACCAAAATCAGGATTGAAATGTCTCAAGTTTTAAGTATAACTTATAATACATCAAACCAATAATTTCTAAAACATTATCACTGCAAATAAACTAACAAAGATACCCGATTTTATCAAATAAAAATATGTAGCTAGATTTTAGTATTTTTGTATCAAACATTGATCGAAATCGCAACGGTACACCAATAGGCAACTGATGCTGATAAAACAAAGGATTAAAATAGGGGTGTTTATTGAGAAGACAGAAACACTTGGCTGATGCACAGCATAGCCACAGTAAACAAATGAAAAGTAATAAGCTTCAATTTTCCCTCAGAGGCATTTCTTTAGAATGGAAGTCTGTGCGTTAAAAGTGGAAAAGACAGATCTTTCCACACTGGCAAGAGCAAGAAAGGTTTGCTTACAAGCAAATCATGATATGTCCACACCATAGAATCCTTTTATAGACAATTTGCAAACAATGTGCATTCACATTTCACATATAAGCTGAAATGGACAGATTCCTAAATTAAGAATGTGTATCAGGCAGTTACTCACTCAATATGAATATGCATAGGCTCAAACTGGTCTGCTCCATTTAAATCCATAAAACCAGATCCTTTCCCTCTCAGACTCACAGCAGCTGCAGTCTCTGTCTGGATGTGTTGTAAGTAAGAACCCTACAAAACAGATTAACTAAATTAAAAGAAATCTTACAAAGCATAATGAAAATAGTCCAAAGCTTCAAATTAATCAATAATTTCTTTCGTGACTTAAAAAAAATGTAATCTACAAAAAATGCAATCATGTACGCTTTTATTCTATCAATTGTATTCCCTTAAAAATCATAAATGAACACCAGACATAGTTTAATACAACCACTGATAGTGATAACAAAAATTCCAACACAAACATTGACTTGATGAAAACAATAAACCTGCTACCATAAAAAACATAAACAAAGAAAAGAATACACTAAGACATTTAAACTTAGATACTTTTTCAATACCAATGATCGTCATTCATTTTCTATTCTTGCAGTCTTCAGAGCATAATAATTGTCATCCAATAAATGGTATGTAATTAGATCATATGCATCAAAATATTTTACCCCTGGTCCAAGCAACTTGTTCTTGGTGTCAAAATTTGGAGGTGCATGTTCTAATCCAACATATAGTTTTTCTTGCATAATAGTGACCTAGAAAAAAAAGGTAAAAATGTCCTTGAAACTTTCTCCTTCTCATTAAAATTACATCATATCATTTCAAGGTAACAAGAATCTTCCTTTTCTGTTTTTTCTATGAAAGGTTGAGGAAGAAATTTTCAAGAAGATTCAAGATTCTTATACTGCTGTCTTCGCCTTAGAGTCTAGCCCTCGGAAGACAACAAGAAATGGCATCTTGGCAGAACACAGAAAATACAACCCACATAACGATGACTGGTCAAACTGACAGGTCTCGAGTTAAGGACTCAAAAGAGGACGAAGGAGTGAGAATGAATCTGTGTTCATTGCTTCTTCCATTCCTCTTTTCTTTCCCTGCTGTATATAATTAGGCAGTCGTTGCATCAAACAATTAGGCATAATTTATTTACAATCCACCTTCATTGGCCAACTTCTGTCTCAATATCCAAGAGGAACAAAAAAGGTGGAGATTGATAGGCCACACTCTCCGCAGCCAAAAGAGCCCTATATTGGAATCCCCAGGGTGCCCGACGGGTTAGCAGACCACAAGCAACGTGGCCAAGGTGTGTGGAGAAAGATGCTGAGAGCAGACCTGCTTAGTTCCAACCTCAAAATTTAGTAACAGCTCCCTCATTTTTTCGTGATTTCAAATGAAAATTAATAACAACTTTGAAATTGAAGAATCTGGGTCTGAATATCAATCGAAGTAACCATTTAACGGCAGAATTCAACCCTAGTTAAAAGTTTTCACAAAAAGGTTCATCCCCATTTCCCACTTGTCAAAATTATAATGTTATATATGTCTTATACCATCTTAAAGCTTAGAACATGAGGATTCCAGATATATGACTTTAAGAGATAGTAAAGTCCTGCGAGGTGAGTAAATTAGCTTTCAAAAATCATGTTTTTCAATCAAGGAACATAACTGAAAATTAATGGCCGTGTGCCAATGACGCAACGTTAAGCGGCACAAATGCCCGGATTCGTCGACCGAGTTCCTTGGTGTTTAATTAGTGACGCAACGCTGGGGCATCTGGACGGGAGAGTTCCCTAGTTCTAAATAAGATGTGGTCTGTGTTTAAGGTCAGCTCCACAACAGGCGTGAAGTCCACGGCCGGTGTCTTACCGCTGATGACTCACGCGCTCCAAATCGTGTGAGGAACGAAAACCAATACTTTGTTGTGGCTCGTTTATTTGGTAAAATTCTGTGATTGTACGCCTTTATACTATCTTTTTTATGTCTTATGGGTTTATCGTGCGTGACTTTCGGCTAAAACCAATAAACTTCACGGCTTATGTAACGAGTTAGGATGCAATAAGTATGGACCAATTTGCCCAGAGGGAGGGCCAATTTGCACAGAGCGAGGGAGGGAGAGAGAGAGAGAGAGAGAGAGAGGGAGGGAGGGAGGGAGGGGAGGGAGGGAGGGAGGAAGGAGAGAGGGAGAGAGAGAGAGAGAGATAGAGAAAGAGAGAGAGAGAGAAAGAGAGAAAAGAAAGAGAGAGGATGGGATGGGGGCGGAAGCTGAGAAATCTTGAACTCCACTTGAACCTGTGCTATTAGTATTATTTTCTCTTTCTTGTTATTGTATTGTATCGTTATGCGAAGAAGACAGTATGCATAATGGGGACGTAGAATCACCATCATTGTACTAGGCTCCTGTATGGAACAGTCCGTTTTACATTACACCTCCAAAAAACGAGAAAAGATTCAAATTTTTTCTACTGGAGCTTGTACTCTCAAAACCTCCGTAATTTGTCTTGCAGTTTCGTAGTCCCGTAATTAGCATCAATTTTTCGTAACAGTGACAGGAAATTCATAAAATTAGGCAGGTCTGTGAGAGAGGAGGAACATAGTGGAACAAGATGAGGAAGCTAGCTGAGAACAGAGAAGTTGGGCTCATCCATGGTCTATACCCTGACAATGGGGATTTAAAGCTCATCATTATCATTTTCAATCCAGACCGCCATCATTCCTTTATCAGTGAAAACGTGATCATTGTTTATATCGGTTATGGCAACATTTTTTATCTCACAAGACATTCTGCTCATTGCGACCGGTTTGGAAATGTCACATGCCGATGCGAAATGTAAGTGTCAATTGCACATTTTGTTACATTGTGTTCAGCGGATCACTTGGGCTTCTGACAAAGTAACATACGCCCTGCTCGCGCCAGACTAAAGTGTTTCAAAGCAGCCTCTATATGATAATTAAAGAGGGAAAAAGGTGTCTCACACCAAATGTGGACTCTAAGGCAGTGACCATTGTTGCACAATCTTTATATATACAATCAAAAACATTGTATCCAAATTCATGGGACTAGAGATTTCTTTTTCGATTAAGTGTTTTTGTGACTATCAGAAAGGCAGTGTTAGTGGCAAAGGCGCATTGTGTAGTGTTTTGGTCAACACAGTATGCATAGGAAACAATGTGTGTTATGTGTATACCTCACTTGTCCACACCTTACATTTTTCTGAGGCAAGTAAAAAAGACTGTAGCAATGCAAGAGAGAAGGAAGAGGGTGGTGAAGAGACATGATGTTGATTGACTGAGTCATCCCTATGTAAAAAAGGAAAAGAGAGATTGGTTGCTCTTCTAGTATAGAATGTGTCTTAAATTGTACTTAACATTTGTAAAAGTATCAAGGGTTAGTCTAAAGTTCTAAGGTTGCTTTTTTTTCTTCAATAACTTTATCCACACAAAAAAGGGCCGTCTAGGGAATAGAAATTGTTTTAGACTAGAAAATTTTGGATTACAGTGGGAAATTTATTGAAGAAAAAATTGAAACTTGGCAAATCTTTTGAACTAACATAAGTTTTGAACTAACATAAGTTTCAGACTAAGGGTTTTCAAACTAAACGTTTTCAAGCATATGAGAAGATAATTGGATATATTGTAAAAAAAAAACAACTCTTTTTTTATTTCATGGTGATGGTGTATAAAAAAAAAAAACAAAGAAAAAGAAGGAAAAAGAAAAGAATAGTCATGCACATGATTTTCAAAGAAAGTATAGTGATGAGGTTCAGACAGATAATTGTGATACAAAGTTTTACGTTTCTATAAAAAACGACTTTGATCGGTTTCTGACATAATAAAGTATAAAATCTAAAATACAAGATCAGAACATCCCCCTTTTCCCCATTAGACAAAGGAAAACAAAATGAAGAAAAATTCACTCACTGTCTGGGGAGGTGGGGGCAGCTGTAGTTGAGGCTGTGGTATGTGTGCTGGCAACTGTGCCTGAGATTGAAGGGGTGGTGGCGGTGGAGTGGGCAGAGACATTAGGGGTGGAGGGTGAGGTAGCGAGGCATTATGACCTCGCAGGTTAAATCGGTGATTGTTTCCACCCGGACGAGAAGGGGATCGAAATCTCCCACCACGGTGAAAGCCTTGACCTCCCATGCCTCTAGAGTCATGTTTGTTGCCTCCCATGGATTTGATGATGTCATTTATTTTCTGCACTGCAACTGATACATAAAATATTCAGTTTTTTTATCAAAATATTACACCAATGTCCATCATTATTTACACTAGTAATCAATTATCTTATGAAATTTTTTCAATTATATTCTTGTTTACATTTTCACAAACACACTGATAATCACAAACAGTTTGATGAAAGCTTGAAAGAATTTTATGATATCCTTCAAGTTGCATGCATCAAAATGATGGATTCATTTGGGGATAAAAAATAAGAAGAAAACGAAACATCCCTTAAAATATTTTCTTTACTAAGAGTGAAACTTCTTTGTATCATTGAAATTTCCCCCATCCACCAGTGCGATGATCTCAGGGTCAATTAAGAGGAAACAGCAAGATGAAAGATAAGTGAAAGAAGGAAAGAAAAGAAGTAGGACCTACCAGCAGCACCACTGTTTCATTGAAACTTCTCCCATTCAATATATGCAATGATCTCAGGGTGAATTAAGAGGAAACACCAAACTGAAAGATAAGTGAAAAAGTCAAAAGGAAAGAAGTAGGATCTATCAATCGCCCACAGTAAACCCCCAAGTGAGACCATTAAGCTCTATTGATCAAGACAATAACATAAGAGGAAATAATTTTATTTTTAAAGTAATATAAAAAAACTTACTATCTACAGACTCTTTCTTTGCAGCTTGCACATTCAAATATAAACAGCGATCCCTTGAGAAAGGAAAAGATTTTAAAATAAATTTACAATCTATTTTCAATGGTTTAATTAATTATCACATGGCAAAGACAACTGAAAATATAAATCCTAATCCTTTCAAATTCATCATTCTATAACCATATAAATGCATTTAGTGGTTTAAAGACATGCTGTTACGAAGAGACATTAAATCCTTGAGACACCATTTTGGCCATTTTTTTCAAAGAATTTTGGCAGTACATTTAACAAAATACTGTCATCTAATAGATCTGTAAGTAAACCAAGACCAATGTGATTCAACCGTTCACAGTCTTCGCCCGCTAGCCTATGTTTGTGTAAATTACTAACCTATTGTAATTGTATTCTTGATGGGTAAGCGAAAGCAAAAAGCTTAGCTACCATACTTGAAATGCCAAGCGAATACGAAAGGTACAGTCAAATTTCCATATCAGTAACAATGTTGACAATGACGTAGATCTAAAATCAAGGCCAGATCTAGCTCTAGATCATGATAACAATATAGATCTAGATCTAGAAACAATAGCAAAGCGAAAATGTAAGGTTCTGTCAACTTCATGTTACAATGTTGACAATGATGTAGATCTAGATCTAGAATCTAGACCAGATCTAGATACTAATACAGAAGCAAGAGCAGATTCTTTAGATCCAGACCAACACCAGGTCCAATCCCTGCATGAGGTAGACTTTGAAATATATTGTTATAGGAATGAGGCTTTGATTCAAGACCAAATAAATCTAAATCTAGACACAGCTCATCAAGACCTTCGTATAGATCAAGAGAATGCTATAGATCTAGATCATTTCCCTAATGTACAGAGACACAAGCTGTCTGCCATGGAAGTAGTTTGCAACTTCTGTCAAGCACAAGGCCTACATGAAACAGCTCTTAGATCTATAGTCTACAGTTATGACCCACTTCACTATGGTATGAAATGTTTTTTTCCTAATGGATACGATGGTTGGAGAATGCAAATACCTTTCAATGGGAAACTGTTTTCACACATCGATTTCTAACTATTCATAGATTTGGATTCAAATAGATCTCTAGCATTGTTTATCTGTTTTGTAAACAGGTTGATGCACTAGTGATAACAAAGAAATTTATGACTGTTCAAATATTTTGAATCTTATTTCCATTCTTTTACTTTGCTTTTGTTTCTTTTATAACTCCCGTTTCCTATTGCCTTCTTTGTCATATATCAAGTGTGAAAGCATGAAACATAAATATTTCCTCAATGATTTTGTCACCTTGAATTCCTCGCTTTTTCGTCCTCTGCCATAAACCGTCCCCTTGTGGTAACTGCAGCACCACTTGCTTTGGAAATCTATTCAACCAAAATCCAGAATAAAAAATTGAAGGTAAGAAAGTGTGTTTATGAAGGATAATTAATAATAATAATAAAAATAACTTAAAAGGGAGATAACCCCTCCATGGGAAGAAAATGGAAAAATGATGTCCTATGTATGGAAAAACATACTTTGAGAAATAGGCAAATCAATCCAACAAAAATGCAATCATATAAATAGACAGAAGAAAAAACTCTTAAATATAAAATTAAATGAAAGCACCTTTAGGAGTAAAAATATGCGTCAGACTGCGTGATTATTACCACCTGTTGTTTCATGTTATAGAAACTGGGATAAGCTCCAGCTCTATGGGCCATGATGGCCCGGCCTTGAAGGAACTTTTTTATTCACAGGTTATAAATAGGCAAAAACAAAGTGTCCTCTGAACCAGAGATAAACTTGGAAACAAACAAATGATTACCAGTAAGATCTGTGTGACCAGCTCTTACGACAAGTTATTCAGGAATGGGGACAAGCTCTCAAAAAAAAAAAAAAAAAGAACTTTATCACCCCTTTAAAATTTCAAAATAATTTTACGTAAGAGCATTACATTTAAATACATGTACAAGAAATATAAAGAAAATAGCTGCAATATAAAAAACCCTAATGTTATCTGACATGCCAACTTTCTAGAATCAAAATTCAAGAGAGATCTGTATCATCATAGTCTTGTAGAAGTACATTGCTGGACTGGCAAGACTGGGTCTTGAGTTCGAGTCCTGTATGGTAAATACATATATCTATGGGTTTATTTGTCAAAAGTGTATGAAGCCATTAGTCTTGCAGACTATTCATCCTCTGATTCTATAAAACATAAGTAAAAATTTCATAGGTGCAATGTGCATGTTGTGCAAGTTACAGATCCCATAGCAGTTATTAAAAAAGGTATGCCCCCTCCCGCCTCCTGAAAGGCTCTAGCCAAATAATAACTCAAACACACACACTCACACACAAACCCAATAGAAAAAAACAACAACAAGAACAGACAAAAACCAGTGAATCATCTCTTCTTTTTATTTACCTCCATTTCTTTACATTCAAATCCACCTATTCTCACCAAACATTCTTCATCCTCTTTTATCGCAGTCACTAATTTCCACCATATTTTTCTTGCTCACTTTCTTTACTCTGCAATCACTTTACTTCCCTCCATAACATTTTACTACAACATTCCCTAATGTTCTCTTCAAGTATACCGCCACCTCCTCTCTCTCTATCTATCTCAACAATGGCTTCCTTTAATGTAATACTAGTAGATGCAGACATGTCACTCTTGGAATGAAAATCCTAATCCAAACGTGAATGTCAGTTGGATTTGTTTGTTTATTTTATTGAATTTTACCCCCTATAACATATAAATTGATCTCAAATGAGAGAAAACAATAAAAGAGAAAAACGAAAGAAGGACCCACTAGTAGCACCCACATTGGACTTGAGTCTCGGATCTTAAAGAAAATCTCAAATCAAAATAGCTTCACTTTATTAGTTCCAAGTCAAGCCCGAAAGTATGTGGCTAGCCCTACAGTAATAACACACGACCTTGATTTTTTTTATCAATACTCATGTTCTGGTATCTTTGATTGTATGTAGCCCACATGTAATGAGAGAGAGAGAGAGAGAGAGAGAGAGAGAGAGAGAGAGAGAGAGAGAGAGAGAGAGAGAGAGAGAGAGAGAGAGAGAGAGAGAGAGAGAGAGAGAGAGAGAGAGAGAGAGAGAGAGAGAGAGAGAGAGAGAAAGAGAGAGAGAGAGAGAAGAGAGAGAGAGAGAGAGAGAGAGAGAGAGAGAGAGAGTGTCTGTCTTTCTTATAAGCACGAAGCAGAAGTGTCCGGCTTGTATGAGCTTTAACCAACCGATTTGAAAAGGGCAAAATCAATCGTAAAATAGTAAATAAGGCACAATTCTCAAAAACAGCAAAAGCGCACGATTAAACATGAAATCTTGAATCTTAAAGGTCTATAGATGTACTACTCCTACTATCAGTACAACTACTAATAGGCATATTAATACTACTATTTTTATTCTCTCTTTTGAAGAGCGATAAATGATACTTTGGTGACTCTCTCTCTCTCTCTATCCCTCTCTCTTTCTGTTTGAGACATCCGTCCTAATTAGACTTAAACCCTATGTTCTCCCCGATGGTCGGTGCTTGTGTGTATATAAAATGAGACACAAAAACACGGAGGTGCTCCTCTATGCTAAAAATCCCGGAAATCCGGAGAATCCAAATCCCTGGTTATTGAACTAACAGTAAGATAACCAAAATTGTCTGAGACGCCAAATATATTAAGTACTAATCACAAACTTCTTTTACCGCTAGACATGCCATGGCCAAGCTGTTACATGCAAGTCATTACTAATCCAAAGATGTCTGAGAGATCATGAGCAGCTTGCGTCTTACCTGGGTCACATCAGACTTGCATGCAAAATGTGTCAGTCAGTCACGGGTCAGAGAGGAATGAACTGCCACACGTATGAGGTGGTTTCTTTTCATATAACCATTCTTAAAACAAATGTTTCGTTCTTGTACTTATACCCAATTCAATTTTTTAAAGTTTAGTTTAACTAACTCATACCTCTTCTTGTGTTGAACCTCTGGTCAAAGTGTTACGACAAGGTGAGGTAGACCGTTTATTTCAACTTCTGCGACTACAAGGTTATTAGGGCCACCAACCTGATTGCAAAAATCAAATTTGAAATAATTGACAACAAACTAACACAAAAATTAGTTACTATATTTGTAAACAACTCACCTTTCAAAATCTTTTTGATGATTTTGGAGGGAGGAAGGGAGAATTTTTTTTTTAAATGTTAGCACCTTTCTTTCTTATTCATCTGAGGCTCAAGAAAGCATATGTCATGTTTAGAAATTTCTTCAAATAATTAAAAAGATGAAATTATCTGCTAAAGACATTATGATACATCTGATGCAGAAGTGTCAGTGTGGTTATGCATGCATGTGTGGATAGATATCACATATGGCATGTGTATATGTGTGGATGTATTTGTATGTATGTAAACATATATATGTTTTATTGTTTATTCAGTATAGAGGTAGGTAGGTCATCATAGTTATCTAAATAAACTTGAAAAAAATAATATTTCACCACAGGTTTTAATGACTTTTAAGGGGGGACACGGTTGAGGAAGGGTAAAATATTAGGCTTACTTTGGAATTATCAACTTTCTGTTTTCAAGCTAGTATGCAGGATAGATAACTGCTAAATCGATCTAGCTAAGTCTCAACATCCAAAAATGACGATAAAATACGAGGTGGGTGTGTGTCAAAATCTGATGCAGCGATTGGCCAAGCCGATCCTTTCCGGGCGACCTCGACCTAACACTCCCTGTGCCAACCCCAAACACTACGGGGTCTTTGAGTTGTATTCATACCTACCTTCACAAATTTCAATGAATTCTTATCATGGGAGAAATCATTTTCTTTAGATTATGTCATTATGTCATTTTAGGGTCTCGGACCCCGAGTTATGCCACGCCATGCAAAAAATTCACATGCAATCTAAAAAAACAGTCAAATATGGCATACCGATGCCTATCTGACTTGTATAAAACATAAAAGACACATAGGTTTGTAAATGAAAAAAAAGTGGTCTCCCATTAAATGACACCTTCATAATTTCCTTTCAATCTCCAAACTAAATCTTAACTTTCTGTAGGTATTTCTTTGCAACAAATGGACAGATTAACAAGCAAAATAAATATGGGCCTAACAAGATATATCTCCAAAAATAAATTCAGAAAAAGACTTCTTACCTTCTTTGTTACCACATTGTCAATGTTTGAATTGAGTTGATTAGGCTTTAGCATGCCTTTGGCAATTAATATGGCATTCACTTTTGCTGCAGCTTCTGCTGCTGCTTCTAAACTACTTCTATCATCTGCATCTTGATGTATAACAGCGTTTCCCACAAACTTCTGATTATGCATCTTTCTGTGAAATGTATAAGAATGGATTAAAAGTTATTTTATCATTATGAACTCACAAACAGATGAACCTAAGTTAGATTTATTGAATGTTATACCTTTAAAAAAAAACGTTCAATGTAGACTTTATATTTTCATTTTGACATCACCCACATCCACAACTACGGTGAACTCTGGGGTTTTGTAAGATATTTTATTTTGCCCGGACTGCCCTGTAAACAGGAAACTTACAATGTGCACAGAATGTTCTTTCACTTCATTCCCATTAGCCTTGGTATGGCTATGACTGGTAAATGCCAGTTTGTGACAGCAATCCATTAAGCGCTACACCCGAGATTTCCGTTGCTACACATCTCAGCGCTATGCCCGGCATTTGCCGCAAAGGAAGATTGGAAAAAGGCCTGAATATTACTTATTACTTTCTTAGTGTCTTACGCTCAGCTCATCCTCCTTTAAATTACGCCGCATCTCTGTGTCTTATCGAGCGAGATATGGAGTAGCTTTACTCCATATCTAATCGAGTGAGATATGGAGTATTTTAACTCCATATCTAATTTTGCTTATTTTTAGCGTCTTTTCTTTACTATACGATGCTTCTCATTACTATATATATATATATATATTTACACACTATAATTATATTTGTCCCCAAACACCAGGCATAATGTGGGGTTGTTTTCTTTTTTTTAATGTTTTTTTCCTTTCTTGTACCGTTATTACAAATTAATATTAATTAAAATTATCCTAATTTGTTTTTATTTTTACATTATTTTTTTCCCATTGGGTTTTGTTATTTTGTTGCTCTTTTTTTTTTTTGGGGGGGTCTTCTCATTAACATATATACAGTCTATACATAATATATTGAATGTATATATATATATATATATTATATATAATATACTACACACTATAATTATGTATGTATTGTAGTCTAACAACTAGGAACGGTATTATAGTAATTATACATGCATATGTCCCCAAATACCGGAATGATGGGGGGTTCTCTTCCTTTGTTTAATAATTTGATTGTGGGGATCTGTTGGATTTTTAAATATTTTATTTTGTTTTTTTTTTCTTGTAATTTGTAAATCGGTATTAGTATTAGTAACTATTAGTAATATTACACTATTATAATTTTTTTAATTTTCTGTTTTCATGTTTCCCTGGTGTTTTCTGTTGGTGTTTCATTGTTCATTGGTTGGGTGTGTTTTTTTATTTGCTTTTGTTTTCCTTGACTGCTTTTGCTTGGGCTTTTTTCTTTTCATGGGGGTTATAAATATAATTATCTCTGTAACTTGTAACTACACTACTATCATGAATGTATGTATGATAAGCATAAATGAAAAGCCAATTCTGTATGTGCGTGAATGTGAGAGCCTCTGACTCTGAGCAACTGTGGCCCCTTTCTTCCTGCAAGTAGGCCCCTTTTGTTTGAACAGAGATAATTCAGTAGGATTCAGGATGAATTAAAATTAACAATGTCAATTTCCCATTTCGACATAGACTGCTAGTTAAATGAAATCTGGCACTTTGACATTGAGTCACTATTTCACTGCAACTCATAATTGAATGGTCGACGAGGGCTAAAGAAAGTTTGATTCCCATGGATTTCACTCCAGATCCAAACTAAAATAGTAAATTCTTTCAAATCTGCGGTGGGTTGGCCTAGTTTGCGTCACGATCGTGTTTCCTGCCCCAAACCCTGAGAGTGAGATCATTCTCTTTGGTGATTTAAATTGAAGATTTCTTCCAATGAGTTCTAACAAAGAAAGAAAGAGACTACAATCAAAAATCCCGGTGGCGACTGCGCAGACGCGAAAACGTCTGTGCCAACCAATGAAAATCCGTTTAGATACGGAGTAATTTTACTCCATATCTCATCCGATGAGACACGAAGACACTTCGTTTAAATTAATGCTTTCCGGTTGGGTAACCATTCAGTAAACATGAAAAGGACACTTTCCGGCTCATAATCTTATCATGATGCCAAATAGGTATCTGGTTGAGTCTATTTCAAAAGGGGTGTGTCCATCATTATCTTTGTCTCAGGTAACTGGTAGTAACGATGCTGACAGTTGTACTATGTATAAAGTAGGCTGGATTATACAACTTTCATGTATTGGTCACACCTTTGCAAAATGGAATGATCCGAGAACACAAATCCATCGCTAGAGGAGTGTAAATAACTGGAAATGTGAGCTAGTCTGTTTATAGAGTGTGTGTGACTGAGTTGATAATAAGAATGTGATGCACAAATATGTAATTGGTCTTGATGTCTCTACTCTCCTTCTTAATTTGAAAAGAATGGACTCATCCTAGTTTGGTGTGGCTTGGGATTGACCAGATGATTGCCATGAGACCGTCAGAAGTCACAGAACCCTGTGAGCTTGTAGATGACAATCAGCGAGCCAACTAGCGTGTGGCCGTCATTGCGCTGAGTGAGCCGCTTTTGCTAGTGTTA